>WBMY01001428.1:418546-524746 GCA_013397315.1 Donacobius atricapilla
TGCGGGGGCTCGGGAGCGTTCCCCCGGCCAGGGGCTTTGCGGGGGCTCAGGTCCTGCAGGAGCGCAGCGCGCAGGAGGGCAGCGCCGCGTGGTAACCACTGGCCTTGCTGTCCTCCGCAGCAAGAGCCTTGCTGGGCTGACATTTACACTTTGACCTGTATCCTTTTTTGAATTACAGGCAGTAAAATATGTGGGGTGTTAGCAGATATAGTTCTAGAAGCAGCTCTAGGATCGGTATCTTCAAAATAACAAAATACGTGCATCCCATGATGTAGATGGTATGTGTTATGTCCTTCTAACATTGCCTTGGAGATTTTAAATGCCCCAGAAGAACTTAACTTGTAGCAGAATTACTGAAACTCCAGCATTGTATACTTAGTGACTACAATAGGAAAACAGTTTTACACTAAATAAGTTTTTGTCACTGCACTAATACTTATGTATCAACTCAGTAGGAGTGGTTTCTTTTAAAATATTTAAGTGATAGTTTACTGCAGTTATCCTAATTACTGAAAATGAAAAGAGAAGGATTTTGTTTTGTTTAGCAAGTTCATTTATTCACCTTTTCAGCAGAGCCAAAGTCCTTAAAGATTTTATTACCAAAGCAGTATCTCAGTGATGAGAAGTCGAAGTAAGTTTTCTGTTTTATCATGCCTGACATAAAAATATTGTTTCAAAAGCACCAATCTTATCTTAAATTGGTTTCTTATAACACAGTCCACTGAGATATGGGCCACTTGAACAGGAATAAATTTAAATTAAATTTCCATGTAGCTCTCTGACCCAACTGAGTGTCAGTAGGTGGAAAGAAGGAACAGCTATGAATGTGATACCTGAAGTAATGATAAAGCAGAGTTTAGGCAACACTGATTCCTCAGAACAGTTATTTCATGAATGGTTTTCTGCATCAGGTTTCCAATGCTACAGCTGTGGTACAGAAGGAGTGCAAGTTTTTTGTCAATACATGTAGAAGGTCAGATAACAGTCACTTTTTTTATACTTTCCCTGTACCACAGGTCTGTTGTTTGTACCCAGAAAAATGTTTTGACCATTCCCGTCTGGTTTAAGCTCCTGAAATGCTGCCCTGCATTTGGCTTCAGAGTACAAGATTTTTCTGAAGTTACAAAGTTGTTGCAATGACCTAAAACAATAGTATTAAAATTGCACCTCAGAGAGGAGTGGTCCTGTCTTACCAGTCAAAATACTCTCCTGGAAGTCCTGCTGCATTATCAAGTTTACTGCTTGTAAACTGTTAGCTGTGGTTTTTTTCCTTTTAGCAGATACTGCTTTAGGTGTACAAGTATATTATGGTAACAGTCCCAAATTCTGATGCCTGAATTCATTTATAAAACTTATAACCAAGGACAGAGAGGAATGCCATTACATTTGCATGTGCAAATGGTGCTGGGGAAACAAGATAATCTATAACCAGTAATAAGTTCATGACATATGGATGTAAGTCTTGGTGTGTAAGTCTTCCAGATTTCCTGTATTTCCAAGGATGAGGTACTGCCCTGCGAGGAGTTCTATGAGTCCTGAAGAACTTCGGTTAATAACAATCTTACTGTTCAGCAGAATTTCTTGTATATGTCTTGGTAAAATTGAAGGAGATGACAGTTCCACCCTGTTCTCCTGGGCTTAGAGCAGAAGTTGTGGCAAGTTGTCTGGCTGAAGTGTGGTGTCACCCTTGCTGTACAGAGTCAGAAAGTGGGTAATTGAAAGAAAAATGCTGGGGGATCAGAGAAATGGTCATGATATCTTCCAGCTGAGTCAAATTATTTATTCCTGCTTAGGTAAAATGTATATTAATTAGAGCTGAGTCGAGGGCTGGGGTTTTTTTTGTCTTTTCTCTAACCCAAGCTTGACCCAAGCTTACCATATTAAGTCTGCCAGAAATCTAAATTAAATCCAGTGCTGCCCAACATAATAATCTTCTGCAAAATCAAGTTGGTGGCATTCCGTAGTGATGCATTATTCCAGCACACACATACTTCCCAGCTCCTGTTCAGTTAACATGAATGCTTATTTTTCATGACTGATGAAAACTGTTTGGTTTAGTGTTCTTAAGGGAAATTCTGTTTTTACTGATAGAGGAGCTAAATACACAACCATTCCTAAGCAACAAACTATTTTTGTGCCACCATCTTTGTAGTTTAAAGTAAGAACACAAAGTATCTTTGTTTATACTTGCTACCTAGAAAACAAATTCTTAGAACATGGTTTACACCAGTGTGAGTGCCCTGTGTGAGAAGAATCCATGTACTGCATCCATGTTTTGTTCCTCGCAAAGGTCCGTGTCAGACCTGTGAGGCTTTGCATGGGAGGTGTTTATAAGTGGGAAAAATGAGGTTGCATAGCTTGGAGAGCAGGGGATTATTCCAAACAAAATGGGACAATGAGCACAGGACTGTTCAGCCTAGAGAAGAGAAGCTTCAGGGTGACCTGTGACCTTCCAGTTCCTGGAGGAGCTGACAGGAAAGATGGAGAGAGACTGTTAACAGGGGCCTGGAGCAACAGGACAGGGCAGAATGGCTTCGCACTGACAGAGGGTAGGTTTAGATTAGATATTAGTAAAGAACTTCCCTGGCAGGGTGGGCAGCCCTGGCACAGGGTGCCCAGAGCAGCTGTGGCTGCCCCTGGATCCCTGGCAGTGCCCAAGGCCAGGTTGGACAGAGCTTGGAGCAGCCTGGGACAGTGGGAGGTGTCCCTGCCATGGAATGAGAGGATCTCTGAGTTCCCCTCCGAGCCAAACCATGCTGGGGTTCTGTGGGTGTGACAAGAGAAAGGATCAAGAAAGCACGCTATCTAGTCAAGTGTTATTCCTTGTTTAGCTGATGTCACTGAGTATTTGAAAGGTACCAATCTTCAGATTAACCCAACAGCAATGTAATTTCCTTACATTTTGTATGACAAGTGTATTTGTCCTGGTGCAATCTGCTGTTGGAGGCTTTACCAGCTATTTGTGATCAGTGAAGTACAGTGATTTTCTTACCTTATTACCGAAAGGGTTCCCATTTAGGGCTCTGAGAATGGGGGGCATGAAACAACCAAGAGTTGCATACACCTTTAAAAGTTGGCTTTTCTTTTTGTGATTATTTCTTGTTTTCTCCTGGTTCCTAACAAAATTGTAACTGTGTACCCTTAATTTTCAAGTAAAACTGGTGAGGAAGACTCAAGACTCATTTTCAAAATAGAGTTCAGTTTTAGTGTGAAATATATTTGTGTTGTTTTAACAGTTCCAAAAGAGCAATACCTGTGACAAAGTCTGCTCTACCTTTTTAAAGCAAAAAGGTGGTAGGGAAGGAGAAAGCCATCCCTTGTTGTCTCCATCACCTTCCAGAGCACAGAGTGATGGAGTCCTGCCTAACACAACACAAGGTTGTTGAAATACGTAGCCTCTCATTATGCAGCAACGGGACTACTTAAATATGAATTTCCAGAACTTGGATTTAGAATGGTAAGAGCTTTTTGCAAAGAATTTCTGAAGCTGAAGGTGACTTTGCTGTTCTGAATTTCACCAAAATACTCCGGAAGGAACTTCCTCTTGTAAAATCAGTTTTTTGAAGGTGGTAGTTTTCCTTCCTGTAGTTTTCCATTCATGTCTGTAGGAATAACCAGTGCTGCTGCTTTTTGATTTGGAACAAGTAGAGGGTGGCAGCCCTCTGTTTCTAGTCCCTTCTGGATGCCTGGACAATGAGTCTTGGTGGAGAAATAAGGGAGCTATTCTTTTCCATGTTTGGCATGTAAGATTTGTGATAAGGGTGGTTTGAGTTTCCCTGTCCTGAGTACTGACAATTGCATCAAGAGGTTCCAGAAGAAGCATCAAGGAGGGCATGGAATGGTACTTCCTTTTCTGAAAGAATTTTTTAATTTTTAAAAATCTATTTAAATATTTAAATATAAACACACACACTGCATGTGTGTGTGTATATATATATCCATGCACCAGATCAGTTTGTGAAAGGGAGAGGCCAAGACTGAATTTCCAGTTCTCCTTTTGCTTCAGTGGTATTCTGTCTAAATATGTATCTTCCTCACGTAGAAACAACCTTGTTAAGAATATACTGGCGTAGATGGGGAAAAAAGAAAAAAAAAATACTTGGAGCAGGCTGGGAATGTGGAAAAATCACCGAACTGTTTTATCTGAATACTGCAACAGATTTACTTTTGTGCTAATTTGGCTGAATAACAGCACTTTGGAACATGATTGCCTGTTTAATAAGTAGAGGGCAGCAAATGTCAGCTGTGTCTGCTTGTCAGAAACGGAGGAGGTTGCTTGGACAACAACATAAATTATTATTTAGATGATTTGGTCCCCCAGCCAAGCCAGCTCCGCTCTGTAGCAGCTTGCTGGGGGGAGGTCAAGGTGTATTTAGGCTCAAGCCTGCGGGGCAAATTTTCCCCCATCCCCTCTGTGCGCATTGGTTTCTGACTCCAAAACAAACCTGAATGAGGGCTTTAATTCTGCTGCTGAGCTAACGTGTTTGTAAGCCCTGTTTGGCAGCCTGGAGCGCCCGAGGCAGCCACAGCTGCCAGCTTTCATCTGCCCCCGGATCCTCCGGGCGCTCGCGTCACATGCGCGGCCCCCGGGGCACGGAGGCGAAGCGCGGGGCGCTGCGTGTCCCTGCCCGGCTGGGGCTGCTCTTCCCGGCTCCGGGTGTCCCTGCCCGGCTGGGGCTGGGGCTCTGTGTGCTCTGTGTGCTCCTGCCCGGCTGGGGCTGGGGCTGGGGCTGCACATCCCAGCCCAGCTCTGCGTGTCCCTGCCCGGCTGGGGCTGGGGCTGGGGCTGCACATCCCAGCTCTGCGTGTCCCTGCCCGGCTGGGGCTGGGGCTGGGGCTGCTCATCCCAGCTTCGGGTGTCCCTGCCCAGCTGGGGCTGGGGCTGCTCATCCCAGCCCGGCTCTGTGTGTCCCTGCCCGGCTGGGGCTGGGGCTGGGGCTTCTCATCCCAGCTCTGTGTGTCCCTGCCCGGCTGGGGCTGCTCATCCCAGCCCGGCTCTGCGTGTCCCTGCCCGGCTGGGGCTGGGGCTGCACATCCCAGCCCAGCTCTGTGTGCTCCTGCCCGGCTGGGGCTGGGGCTGGGGCTGCTCATCCCAGCCCGGCTCTGTGTGCTCCTGCCCGGCTGGGGCTGGGGCTGCTCATCCCAGCCCAGCTCTGCGTGTCCCTGCCCGGCTCCTCTTTGTGCAAGCCTCACTCACAGACCTTCTCCTGCTCCCCACGGCCACCTCCTGGCTGCAGTCTGGGTGGGGTTAACATGTTCTTCCCACAAGGGAAACCCCTCGTTTGGAATATATACATTGCTGTATACATTTGACAGAGCACACTGCTTTTCATAAAATCTGCGATCTGTTTCTACCTGGTAGTGGGGGATGAAAAAGGTCATGGGAGCACAGTTAAAGCAGAAGTTGAAATGAAGTAGTAAAATTTTAAACAGAGTAATTTAAAACTTCCTTGCCAGCCCATTTCTGAGAATATTTAATACCATTAACAGTTGGGTAAAAAGTGTCCATTTATTTAACTAAACACTCAACATTTCTGACTGTAGCTAGATTTTATGCAACTCCTCTCTAAACTACAAGCTGGGTGGCTGGGCAGTAACATGCAGAGGTCATGAAAGGTGTGTTAGCATCTATTTCCTATTTTTAGTTTAGTCTTGTCGTTAAAAAATACTGTGAAAGAGTAGTTACATCATCTTTGCTGAATAATGGGATACTGCACAACATACCCTGAAAAAGTAGTTACCTTGTGGTAGTAGTTGTAGTAGTAGTAGTCTTTTAAATAAATAAAATTTCTTATTGTCATTCACAATATAGACTGTTTTCCCCTCAAATGTATTTGTTAAAGGTTAAATGATTCTCTCTAAAATGTAAACACTTGAAAGGTATTAATGTATTTTTAATGTTATTAGGCAGTTGAGTAATGATTTGTAAGAGTTTTGTTTTCATTTAGTACTAGAAGTTGCACCTCTAAATAGGTGGTTAATTTCTAGATTTCCACGGAAATGGTCATAAATACCTGATTTCCTGGAATGGGAAGGTATTTTAAATGCATTTATTCTGGTGAGTGTCTGTATGCTGAGGTGTTAGAGCTTCCTAAGAACTAATACCTCAGTATTGGGTAGGGTTGAAGTGAAACAAGTTGAAAAACAGTGTGATGCAATTACAGTTCATGGGTTTATTGACTCTGCACAGCCATGAAGAACAGAGTAGGCCTCTTACACTGCTGTGTTCTTTCCCTCCACAAGTAGAAAATGTATATCCAGAACAGACATTTATGTTTTTGAAACAGAAATAGCACCATGTGTATTCTGAATATTTCTGTTAATGGCCACATATCCATGTGGAAAATAGTAATAATAAAAAAAAAATCTGTCCTGGCAGAAAAGCTCGTATCTGGCAAACGTGTCAGATAATTCAAGTAAACTTTAAAAAGGTGCAAAAATACTAAATGGGAAAATAAAGCCTAGGTGCTAAACTGGGGTGTTAATTGTGTTCAGGACAGCAGGAGATGAGCAGAATGTTCACTCTACTAGCCTTGGTTTTTCAGCCTGAGATGTTTTGATTTCTAAAACTTAGTTCTCATGGAGCTTTCTGTAAGGGAAGATGTTTTTGCTAACTCTGTGTTGCTTTCATTCTTCTTTGGAGGTGGGGACAATTTGATGTCTCTCTCTGTTGGCCAGTGAGAGAAGTAACGGGTGTTACTTCTAGCACCAATTGGTTTAGCTCTAGTGACCCAATATATAAGGAGGTCAAATTTTGAATAAATCAGCCTTTTACCCTTCCGACAAACGCTGGAATCATGTGGTCTGATTTTGTGTCCTACAGTGACACACATCCTAGAGGTGAAATTGGTGAGAAGAGTGCCTGTTTTTATGAGAAATAGAACAATTTTTGTCTATTTATTTTCAAAAACTGGGTTTAAATTCTGGAAAAGTGTGATCTGTGTTTTCACAGAGCCCTTAGTCTTAAGGCAGCGCAGCATTTGGTGGCTGTAGTGGCCACGTGCCAGCTCTGGCCAGGTGACATGGGCTCCCCTCAGGGGGTACCTGTAGAATATCCAGGATATGTGCCCTGCCTGAGTGTGACAGGTAATCATTGTGAAGGTTATTGAATACACGTCATTACTTCACTCCATAGGCTGCTGGTTAATTAAGTCAACTACTTCCGTCTTCCTGTTTTGGGGAACAGTAAATTCAGTATTCAGCAAAATTGTTCTCTCTTTCAATAATGGTTTGTCATTATGTCAGCATTTGCTAGTCATTCCTTCTGAAGCAGTATGCTCAGGAATCTCTTGTGTACTTCGGTGTGTCAGAAAACAAAAGTATGGGATGATGTTTTCCTCCATCTAAGCAACAACTTGTTTGCATCTTTTTGCTGTTTTTACCCTTTTAGTGATCTAGGTAATTGAAAGAGAGCGAGAGATGCAGACCTTCAGCTTGCATGGAAACACCTAAAGAACATGGAGCTCCATTAGCTCACCCTATGAGCTTCTGTAATTAAGTCTCAGATTGAAAACTTGTACCTTATTTTAGGGTGCAGAAATCAAACAATACTCTGAACATAGCAGAGGAAGAAGGTAACTTGAGGCCATGAGAGATTAGCAAAGTTTCCTGAGACCATTTTTTTATCCCAGTTTTGGTCAAGGTTTAATCTGGTAATTTATATAGAGATAAAATATGCTTTAACTGTTGAACTAAACTTCTGTGTGTTTTGTGTGCAGTCCTGGTGCTCAGCACAAGGTGCTGGGTTTCAGTGCTGTGTGATAGTGTTCTGCTCTCTATTTATTTGATGATTTGGATGGAGAGCTACTATAATATTTAATTCCCTTATACATTATTGTGTTATCTAAAATGCATATATTTCTTAAATTTGTCAATGGATGCTTCTCTTAACACTGCAATATATGGCAATTTCTGTGATCTGCTCAGCTATACAGAAGAAAAAATCACAAATGTACATTTCATAAATATCCTCAGGTAATTTTAACTGAGGCTTTAAAAATAATTCCTCAGTTAAAAAAAAGTTCATCTGTCCATCTAGCTATGTGGAGAAATAATTTCTGGGAGGTACTGAAATTTGAAAAACAAATGTCCTAAATGCACTGGGTAAGGAATGTCTGCCTTAGCAGGCATGGCAGCATTCAGGAATGCTGAGGACATGTGATAGGCTATGTAGCAAGTATGAGAATGATCTGACTGTTTGCTGTTGGAAACTTTTATTTTTGCCCTGGGTACCTCTGAGTGCGTTTTTGCTCCTGTCACTTTTTAAACGTGTGTCCCTTACATGTTAATGTTATAATTGAATTCTTCTGCCGCACCACTGTAACTATGGGGTAACTCTACTGACATCAGTAGCAATAGTCAAAACAAACAGAATTTGTCCCTCCAGTATTAGATACAATCTCATATCATAACAACTCCTGTGGACAATTAGGATTTATTGTTATCAGCTGCACATAACATTTTTGCTTAAATGCAAGATACTTCTGCAATTTTAGATATAAAATAGCCTGTTTGTGTTGGCGATTTTATTGAAAATCAATCGCAATCAATCAAATGCTGTGATTTCGCCTTGATTTCTGGCTGTGCCTGTTGAGTGTCCGTTTCCCATCCCCTGGCCCTGTTTGTGTTCCTTCAGCTGGGATCAGCCGAGGAGGTTTGCGGCGCTGCGGCTGCAGCGTGCACCGCCCGGGCACTCGCTGCCGTTGGGGTGCAGCTGCGTGTGCAGGGGATGGTGCTGCGTGTGCAGCTGCGTGTGCAGGGGACGGTGCTGCGTGTGCAAGGGATGGTGCTGCGTGTGCAGGGGACGGTGCTGCGTGTGCAGGGGAGTGCAGAGGATGGTGCTGCGTGTGCAGCTGCGTGTGCAGGGGATGGTGCTGCGTGTGCAGGGGACGGTGCTGCGGGGGCAGCTGCGTGTGCAGGGGACGGTGCTGCGTGTGCAGGGGATGGTGCTGCGTGTGCAGAGGACGGTGCTGCGTGTGCAGAGCCCGGTGCGGCTCGGGGAGCTGCTCTGCCCAACAGTAAGCGTTTGTGACAGGTTGTTTGCTGAATCCTTCCTGCGTGCATATGGCAGATCAGAGTTCACTTGTTAGCAGATTATCCATTGTGCCTTGATGTTAAAAGAGGATTCTTGAGCCCGGCCCTGTCCTAGGCAGGCTTGTGCTGCCTGGGATCCCAGACAAGTCGGGGAGTGCGCACAGACAAGAAGGGGAAAATGAACACAGCAAGCAGCAGTGATTCTAGTGTTCTCCTTGTGATCTCTTGAGAGTGTTTGTTGGGAATTTAAAGCTGCTTTGAAACAGCTGATCAGTTCAGTAATGGAACATTGTGAAATATTCTTCAAATTTCTAGCCAAAAAACACCCTTTAAGGGCATGTAGAACAATTATTTCTCAGGGGACAGTATTTTAATTCTTGTATTTTTAACACTGCGCTGGTCAGAAAAATGTGAATATTTTAGACATTAGTATTTTGAACATCAGTTTTAGAACATAAGGAAGTTTTACCCTTCTACCCTTATAATTCGAAGAGGAAAGTCAGAATTTTTTTCCCTGAAGATTGTGAGAAAGGAGAACCTGTAATGAGGATATAATCTTTAGTTCTCCTTACTTATGATAATATGCCAAGGAATAGAGAGCAAAAAACATAGTGGAGTTTTTCTGTGAAGACTTATATTCTGCTGGTGGTGACACACATTTTAGACTTGTAATATGTTGGAGGATTGTAAAAATCTAAATCAAAGGTTCAATATACAATAAATTGAAAATTAATTAACCCTCTTGTTTTGGAGATGAGATGAGTGCTTTTAGGAAAAGCAGAAGGAAGAGTGAAAGATTAAAAATATTTTACTTGGAAAGAGGAAGATAAGGAGGTACATTTTAGATCATCTCATTTCCTTTCTAATGCAAATCTGATTCTTTGATTATTCACTTATATTATTTATTTATTCTCATACAAAGGTAGAAATTATGACATTCAGAATGTAGGCATTTTTATACTGCAATAATAGTGCAACTACTGCACTCCTTTCATCTATTGGTGAAAAAGAATTTCAAGAAAAAATAATTTTGAATAGAATTAATTAAGGGATTCGTAAAGTCCTAAGCATAATGTAACTGCAGTTCTTTAAAGCAGAAAAACAAGAGAGAAAACAAATAATGTCCCTTAAGCAGATGCTTATTCACGTCGGATAAGTAATCTTTGATTTTGGAGAGGTGGTGTCACTTGCAGTTGGAAACCTTGATTTATCATGTCGTTATTTATAGCTGCAATAAATGAGGAATAAGCATAAAACATGAAAAGGAAAATTAAGAATTATGCTAGTTCTCTTGTTATTTTATTTACATGAAACAGGCATTTTTTAATGGTGTATTGCTGTGCCTTTTGTTGACCATATCTGTACGCCAGGTCTGTCTGCTTGTTTCCATTGGCTTGTCATGTTCACTAATTAGGGAACTGCTGCATGATTCACCTTGTTAATTAGAGGGACTTGCACACAAAGGCCCTTCGGGCAGTGCGAAAGAAGAGCCTAGCACTAGTGCCCTGAGAAAGCTACAGCCTGTGAAGTAATTCTTCTCATCTACCTTCTATTTTTTATTTGAAATGAATAAATCATTGAGATTTTCCTTGTGGAGTGAGAATGCAAGATTTCACATCTTTGTAAGATGTAAATTATATGTGATCAATAGAAGGGGATGACTACTGTATTGTACTTACAAGATTCCCTAATTTACTACTTGTCAGTGTCTGAGAAATTGCTTGAAATATTTTGTCCCCACACTGTGATGCGTTGTTCCCTTGATCTGCAGCACAAATGAGCAGTAGCAGGTTTGCTGTAGTTAAATCTAAAATAGAAAAATGTAGATTATTTAAATTCAAGCTTGTTTTGCATCTCCAGTGGAAGTTCCATTTTACAAGAGAACCCCCAGCACTACCCCCACAACTTTTAAGGGAAGAAGGTGGTGGGTGTGTGGCTATTTTTGTTCCCGGTGTTCCGCTGTGCCTCAAACCTCACTTTCCAGCAGAGTAGCATACTTGCTGTATTGTGTATTCTTTAGTTGAATATAGTTTCAGAATAAATTAAATTTGTTTTTGTCATGTCACTTAGACTTGATCAAACCACAATCCAGACTGCAGAAGAGGATATTGCGTTAAAAGTGCACAACCAGTCGCTACACTGCACATTTCCCATCTGTTTATGACACTTCAGACATTAACTCCAATGCCATTCTCTCTAACTATTTGATTAAAATTACTTATTACAGCCAAATGATTCTTAGTAGATTGCTACATTTGCCTCATTTCCTCAAATGAGGCTGGCAGTTTAAAGATGCAGATTTCCCCTAAGAATGCTAGAGTATTGGTATCAAAATCTGGGCATTTTCTTTTGGAATAATCTAGTTAATAAAGCCTCTTACTAGAATTTCTGATTAACTGCTATTTTAAATCCACTTAAAATTTCTGCTATTCTGAAGTTTTGTGCTAATGGCATATAGCCAGAGAAATTTTACCAAAAAAAGAGAAATACTTATTTGGAAAAAAAATAGGGAAAATGCTTCAGGCTGATGTGAGATTTTATGGTATGAAATACTGTCACTCTTCACTTCCAGGAAGATGAGGTCTTCCTGTGTGCCTCACACTGCACTTGGCTGCATTGATAGACCAGCCAAGAACTTCCTCCATCTTCTTGGTGCAGTTCTGGTGTCCTGGTTTTTAATTCACATTTCAAGAGTGTGCCCGAGATGAACAGAAATGAAAGCACCAAAAGGCCGTGCTCTGCTTGAAACTCCTGATGCCCAGAGAAGGCTGCCGATGAATTCCTGACCAGACTCCCCGAGCACTAACACAAAGTTGCAGCAGCCATGGGCAGTTCTCACCATCCAGATAGCTGTTGTATTGCTCAGACACAATGGAAGATTCTAGAAAGGATATTTTCAGAAAGGTTTGTGGGATACTTCACGACGTGAAAAGCAGAGCAGTTGGTTCTTGCTGTAGTCCAGCGTTGAGTGCTGTGTTACAGTGGGCAGCACAGCCTTTGGGAGTTACTGCTTGCACTCCTATTTTCCAGTGCATGATTTTAAAAAAGCGAACTCTTTGTTAAATATCCTTCCATATGCCAGTATTTCTGACAGTTGTCCCAAAGCTGCAGCTCAACAGGTTTCCTGCTCTTATTATTCATTCAGTGACTCTGGACATGACTGACCTCCACACAGGCTTTCACTGTGTTTTATATTCCCTGAGCTTGATTAAAACATCCATTGGAGTCCTCACACAGTGTCTTATTCAGGGGGAAAGGAGAAGATCCGAGAAATCTGATGAGGATAGTAAACCCCCAGTTAGATGAACAAAGGTTTGGGAAAATACCTTATCCCATCTTTCTCTCCGGGCCCTGGGAGCGCGGGTGTTCCAGTGGGTGCTCCTGAGCAGAGCAGCCCCTGATCATTTGACTCGTGTCCTTCCCAGTCACACTGACGCTGTCTCGTGTCCTTTGGAGAACAGCTTGAGAAGATTTGTGATTGTCCGTAGTTGCCTTGCTCCGAAATAAAGTTAAAAATGATAATAACAAACGAACAGATCGTAGGGAATTTTTTCAGAGTGTTTTTCTGATCTCAGTACAGGTAAGTGACTGACATTTCAGTAAGCTGCCAGCTCCGGTAGTGCTGATCCTGCCCAGTTGTCTGTGCCTCAGAAACCTTTTGCTCAAATGGGCTTTGCTCACCTTTGGCTTGGCCAATCTGCCACACACTATTACAGGACCTAACAAATACAAAGGTTTAAAACAGACGTGTCTCCAGCTTAGCATAGGACAGCCTGGAACTGGTGCTACTGCAGATAAATTGTTTGAGGAATAGTATAACCAAAAGCAGAGAAATTGTACTGGAACTCAAACAACAGATTCTGAGGAGTGAAGGAATGCAATGATTAAAGTTACTGGAAGGACAAAAAAAATCCATTGCTGTAGAACACCTCTTTCAGAGGCGTTTGAGGGATATCTTCCTCAAGTACTTATTATACCCGGTGTTATTCTAGATAGGAATATGTAGTTTAAGAAATGGTTGGACTGTTGCAGAAATAAATGGGTTTAAGTTAAGAAATAAATAATAGTGCATAGTATTTGGAAAATCAAAATTTTTGACTTGATTGAAAATCATATCAAAAATCTACATAGTATTTTTTTGCAAAAAATGCAACCCAGTATGTTAAAAAATTGCAAGAGTTTAAAATCAAATCTCAAATTCTTCATGCTTTTGATTTTTTATAAATTATGAGTCGGCTGTTAAGGATGGTTCCAAGAAAATTAAACCTGTGACTATAATATATAAAAATAAATATATATATATATATTAAACAGTTCAGACAGTATGTAGTCTTGAGTAGTAAGGGGATAAAATTGTAGATATAAGGATAATTGTTTTAAAATTCCCCATTTAAGACTGGGGAAAATTACAATTAAGGCTTTTTATTTCAGGGAAAAATAAAAATTAAAGGCAGGATGCACCTGGCATTTTCTGTATCAGAGTTTAACACATTGTCTTGAAAGTAATAGGACATGTTTAAATGGAAAATTTGAGCAAACTTGTAAAGCATAATGAAATTNCTCAGTACAGGTAAGTGACTGACATTTCAGTAAGCTGCCAGCTCCGGTAGTGCTGATCCTGCCCAGTTGTCTGTGCCTCAGAAACCTTTTGCTCAAATGGGCTTTGCTCACCTTTGGCTTGGCCAATCTGCCACACACTATTACAGGACCTAACAAATACAAAGGTTTAAAACAGACGTGTCTCCAGCTTAGCATAGGACAGCCTGGAACTGGTGCTACTGCAGATAAATTGTTTGAGGAATAGTATAACCAAAAGCAGAGAAATTGTACTGGAACTCCAACAACAGATTCTGAGGAGTGAAGGAATGCAATGATTAAAGTTACTGGAAGGACAAAAAAAATCCATTGCTGTAGAACACCTCTTTCAGGGGTGTTTGAGGGATATCTTCCTTAAGTACTTATTATACCCTGTGTTATTCTAGATAGGAATATGTAGTTTAAGAAATGGTTGGACTGTTGCAGAAATAAATGGGTTTAAGTTAAGAAATAAATAATAGTGCATAGTATTTGGAAAATCAAAATTTTTGACTTGATTGAAAATCATATCAAAAATCTACATAGTATTTTTTTGCAAAAAATGCAACCCAGTATGTTAAAAAATTGCAAGAGTTTAAAATCAAATCTCAAATTCTTCATGCTTTTGATTTTTTATAAATTATGAGTCGGCTGTTAAGGATGGTTCCAAGAAAATTAAACCTGTGACTATAATATATAAAAATAAATATATATATATATATTAAACAGTTCAGACAGTATGTAGTCTTGAGTAGTAAGGGGATAAAATTGTAGATATAAGGATAATTGTTTTAAAATTCCCCATTTAAGACTGGGGAAAATTACAATTAAGGCTTTTTATTTCAGGGAAAAATAAAAATTAAAGGCAGGATGCACCTGGCATTTTCTGTATCAGAGTTTAACACATTGTCTTGAAAGTAACAGGACATGTTTAAAATGGAAAATTTGAGTAAACTTGTAAAGCATAATGAAATTAGATGTAATAAACAGAAATGTCTGTTATAGGAAAGATGCTTGGTCCAAAGTACCCCAGTTAAGATTCCAGAACTGTTCAGTTGCTCATTATTTTGAGAAACAGTCATCTTGAGGCTGAAACATTCCCAGCTTAGTCTTTGCCCAGGGTGATTTTTTTCCTAACGCTATGCAATAATTTTCAATCTCTGTTAAAAGTGTACGGGTGAGAAAAAAAGAAGAAACTTCCCCCACCAAAACCCAACAGCTAAACACCTTTCACAGTAAAGAAAAATCTTGATCTAGTTCAGCTAAAAGTGCGGCCATTGCAAGGGACAGCTGGAGCTTTGACTGACTTGTGGGAGAACCCTTGTGAGGGAAGGGAGCAGCGTCCAGCGTGGCACCAAAGAAAATCGGATAAATTTGTCAGAGCTGTGAATGTCTGAAAGTCTCCCAGAATGTGTTTGGTGTTTGTTACACAGGTGAAGCCTGTCTGGTGTGGCATTTTTGCAGTGCCTGTTGTACCCTTGAGCGCTCGGAGCAGTTGCTGGGCAGGCAGCGGAGCTGGGCTCACCCTGCAGATGTCAGTGCCTGAGAGGGCTGGAGGACAGCACAGGCCTGCTGCACCCACGAGCTGCTTTGCTCAAATTCATCCTTCTTGATCTTTGTCCTGGACTTCTTGAGGTTCCTGCCAGCGTTTTTAATGAGTTTCATTTTAATTGCACCTTCTGTTGTGGGCATCTTAGGACATGTGTAATGGTTCTGCATTTCAGGCACTCCTCAGCCGAAAAGATGTTTTTCCAGGGGGTGTAATCACTGTCCGAGACTGATAGATTCATGTTACAGAACCATCAATTAAGAGAAGTTTTTCTCAGCATATGACCCTGTTATCAGGAATTAAGCCATCCATCGCAAACAGAATTAGGAGGGATTTCCATTGATGCCTATTGGCTAGAAATCAATACTTAAATCATTGTTTATATGATCTTGCTTTCATCAAACATTTCTGCCATTTAGCACCCTCCGTTGCCAGCTTCCTGCTCGGGGTTCACTGCTGCCTGTCTTCACCTGTGAGTGCTGTTGATATTTATAGCTTCTGTGGTGCTGGGAGCCTCCTCTTGTTTCTTCTTAGGTGGTATTTCTGAACTAAGTTAGGAATTTTAGGTAGGTGAAATGTAGATCCTGGGGGGCTGAGTTGGCTCTGTGACTTACAGAAACTTACTTTCGCAACTTACTTCTATTTCCTTACCAAATCCTACATTGGCAGTATTTAAACATACACAACTACTTCCTTAAGCTCTTTCTTCTTGTTTATCTTCACAATCATCTCTGTGTCTCTGTCACTGGGTTATTTTCCTTCTAGGCCAAAAAACATCCCTGAATTCTGCCTGTAGGCACAGAAACTCCTCCTTGACCTTTCTCTCTCTCATGTGATCCCATTCTCTCTCCTCCCTTCAATTTTTGAAGGTATTTATATGTAGACTAGAATTTTTAAGAGTTTCAGCTGTCCTCTTGCTTTCTGATCATACGGAAGGCAATTTCTCTGAGTCCTTAGCAGCTACAAGCTCATACCCATATTTTATCTACATCTGTGCTTTAGACAAAGCTCACTTCTGTTTGCCTGGATTTTGCTTGACAAATAAGTGCATTCTTGGTTTTTGGAAATCACTAAACCTAGCTTTTAAGTTCTAGTGTTGATATTTCACATAGACATATGGCTGTCTTCCTTGTGGCATATGGCTTGTGGCACTTCTTTCTTAAATACCTAAATGTATCATAACAAATAATGATCTACGGAGAGCAAACTAAATTTTTTGAACTTCTATGGTTTGCTGCACTTTATTGAAGTGGTGAAGTAGTTCTTCCTGTGGTTTTAATGGTGTGCCACCATCACAAGAAAATTTTGTTGTTCTAAATAATGCTTTGTTCTTATGGTATATTTTTCATCAAATAAGAGACCTCTCAGTAAATAAATGGCATGCTAAAAATGCATTGGATTTGATAAGGAGCAAGGAACAGTATCTGATTTGTAAGCATTTTTCTTGTATAATATATTGGAACATTTGTCTGTGTTTTAGATAAATGTTTTTACTTTCAAAAAAGTTAATTGTTGTTAATGAATGTGGTTCTGAATTGAAGCACTGCTTTCTTCCCAGAGGGCAGAAATTGTAATATGCTATTGATAAGTATATCCATATTATTTGTGATAAAAGCAAGTTAAAGATTCTGCATCAGCAGCCCAGTATGAAAATGAGAGTGTGAATGAATGCAGCTATCAAACGATTGCATCTTGTTGGTTGATGTAGTGAGCTAGATTCATTCCTGGTAGATCATGTTAAGTAACAGGAAATTATTTTATCAGGATGTACAGAGAGTAACAGGTGCATCATTTGTTTAAATATCCAGAAATTAGTAACTGGCTTAGTTAGAAGATAAACTATATTGTAATAACAGGCTGCTTTGTTAACTTGAAAATATAATTGATCAAGTAAAGCAAAAAGCTTAAGTAGCTTTAGTTTTACAGGTATTTCTAAGAGTAATTTCAGAACACTGAAGATGGTGACATTCAATTAATGTTATTCTTAGTGCTGAGAATTCAGAGGGCAGATGATGGGTAGGAAAGAGGCTGGTGCAGGTAAGCTGGTGTAGGCTATGAAAAAACAGAAGTATGTGGCTTGGAAAACAGATAAAGTTGGAATAGGGGTATGAAGAAGCCAACAATGGTGGGGTGTTACAGGGTGATCTGGGATGTTAAATGAAGTCTCATCAAATCCATTGCTAGTAAGTATCCATAAACTGCAAAGATATTTTCTTGTAAGCATATTCGTGGTTATTAGTGTGCAGAGATGCTCTCCTGTCAGCTGGAATACGCTGACCTCTGCAAGATGAAGGCCTCTGTTGGGAACCAGTTTCAGGATCATAACTCTTCTGATTATTTTTAAATGTAATTTTATGATTCTCTGCTTTCAGATGAACTTTAAAGAAAACCTTAAAAAACACCAATGATAATTTATAAAAGATTGTTGAGAATTTGTACAATTCAGTATTTGTCAAGTATTTTCAGCACTTCAGCTGCTATGTTATAAAACATCAGGATGCTGTGATCTCACTGATGATGTGCTTAATGTATTAGAAATGGTTTGATCAGCATTCATGAAGGTTACATAAGGTTATTCTTTCCTGCTGTAGTTTACCATGGTGTGTGCTGTTAAACCAGTATCAGAAACTGTATTGTGTTTTTGTCTGGATCTTTTGTACCTGGCAGCATATTCCTTATCGGTATTAAAGTAATGTCTATTCAGCCCAGTGGGGCTTGATGATAAGTGAGGCACGTAGTGGAGGAGGATCCTCATCTGCAGAGCCTATAGCAGGCACAGACAAGCTGGGTGATGTGGGGTGAGACACAGAGGTGAAGAAAGAAGTCGCACCAGCATTCAGCCAGTGTGGGTAGAACAGAGTCCTGCTCCTTGGGCTCTCTCTGTTGAGCCAGGTGTCCTCTCAGGTGATGAATTGTAGGTAGTGGAAAGTCTTGTGCATTTGTCAAAATCCGTATATGATATGAAGAACCATCTTTAGTTTTTCTCACTGATTAAAAAAGAAAGGACATAGAACCTGAGTAATAGATAAGTGCAAACCTTTCTGCAGACTCTTGAAGCTATTCCGTATTTTCTTAGTAGAACAGCACCAGTTTGCAGGTTTCAAAGTGAGGGCAAGATTATCCCATTATGAGAAATTTAGAGGAACGACATGTTTTGCTTTACAATTTACCTGTGCAAAAAAAACCCACAAGAGGAACTGTATGCTGATATTCCACGTGGAAACAGCCAGGGTATAGTGTAGTACAGATAGCAGAGAGCCAAGTGAGTATTAGCTTCCTGTGGGTTTGCAAATGGTGTCTTTGGATAAGATACTGATACAATATTCATATAACCTTTGCATGATACCAGTTATCTATCAGACTGCATTTCTGACCTGCACCTCCCAGGAAACGAATACTTACTCCAGTGCAAAATTTCTTATTCTGCAAAGCTTGACAACTTCGTCTGAGATCACTCTAAGCCAGTTGGCCCTTGCTTAAATATTCATCAGACTTCTGATAATTGTGATAACCCTTGTAGGCTGGCAAGCAAGGCAAATTAGCAAAAAGATGATTGATCTTTTTTTATATGCAGTTTTATCTTCAACCTTTCCTGGATATATGTTATACTATAGTAATAATTTCTTCTCTAAGGTATTTGCCAGTATCTGGATTTGCACATCTATTTACAGTTGCCTTGAAGCCTCATAATTACAATACAGCTGAAATGTCCATTTTCTTTCCCTGACTACAAATAGGGATCAATCGAATTTTAAATGACTGCTTACGGGCTAGCTTCCGATCATGACCTTTGTAAATGATTAGAGCTCACCACTGTTGCTATCTACCTTGAAAGGGTAAGCGGGCAGGTCTGTCTAACTGGCATTTAATCTGGAAGAGAGCCAAAGATATTTGAGCTAAAAACCTAATATGAGTTGGCAAAGAGAAGTATGTATAGACCTTTGCACTATTATTTAGATATTTTTCTACATTTCTTTTTTGTATTTAGGAAATTCTTTTACCCTGTAGATGAGATAGGTATTTTTAGATAATGTTATAATAATAACTGCGCTTGCAAAGTATATACCATAAAAGTGTGAAAAATGGGGTTTCAAGCTCTAAATGACTGAATTCAATTTTCTGAAGAAGGTGAAAATATAGAATGGTTTGGTCTGGAAGGGATCTTAGAGATCATCTTGTTCACTCCTTGCCATGAGCAGAGACACCCTCCAGTGTCCCAGGTTGCGCCAAGCCCTGTCCAGCCTTGGACACTCCCAGGCATGGGGCAGCCACAGCTTCTCTGGGCAGCCTGTGCCAGGAACTCAGCGCCCTCCCAGGGAAGGATTCTTGTCCTGGTATCTAATCCAAATCCACACCCTTTCAGTCTGAAGCCATTCCATCATGTCCTGTCACTCCTAGCCCTTGTCCGAAGTCCTTCTCAGTCTCGTCAGCTCCCTTCAGGCGCTGGAAAGGCACAGTGAGATCTTTCTGAGCCCTTCTGTTCTCCAGGCTGGACATTGCCAGCCCCAGCTCGGTGCTGTCAGCAAGCTGCTGAGGCTGCGCTTGGTCCCGGTGTCCAAGCACGGACAGAGGTGGTGGAAGGTGCCAGTGGTGGTTGGCAGCGGCTGAGCCGGAGCCCAGGTGTGCCCAGGGGGCAGCTGGGCTGTGTCAGCACCAGCGTGGGCAGCAGGGCCAGGGCAGTGCCTGCCCCTCTGTGCTGGGCACTGCCGAGGCCACAGCCCGGGCGCTGTGCCCAGCTCGGGGCCCCCGTGCCCCTTGCTGGCTCCGGTTCCTTGGCACTGCCCTCCCAGGGCCCCTGGGTCACCTGGCACCCTCCCCTGCCTCTGCTGGGCCCTGGCACCAGCAGCTGGAGCTTGAAACACTCCCTGGAGAGCCTGTGACCAAAGCTGGTCGGGCACAGTGCTGGCTCACATGTGTATTGTCTGCTAAATTAATCTGAGAACTGCACTGAAGAGGAGGCATGAGCTGGATCTGCTTTTTCTGGGCACAGGTGGATGGAGAAAAGAGATTCCACATTGGCACTTCTTTTCTTAAACCTCCTTCCTTTTAACATTGGTTGAGATAGTTCAGGCCCTGCTTGTATGTGCAGATCATATGTAGGTAATGGCTGAGACACTTCTATCTCTGCTTGTCAGTTCAGTTTCATTTTAAAGAATTGCGCCTGTATCATGCAATGTTTTTATTTCCACCGCTGAATTTCTTGAGGTGTTGTTCTATGTGCTGCTGCAGAAGCAGGAACAAGAGTGACATCAACGGGATTAGAAAGCAAACACCTCGTCTCAGTTTGCTGATAGATTTTGCAAACCCAAAGTTTTGAGATGAGTAAGAATTATTGCTAAGAGCTATGAATGCTTTTATCTAACTAAAATTACTGTATTGCCTAATCAATTGTTCTTGTGTGGTATTGATCAGAATATTTATTAAAATATTAGCGTTCTTGGGAATATGACACTTATCATCAACACTTGGAAAGAATTACACAGTTTATAGTGAATATGCAATCTCATCTCTCTGCTGGCCAGAGCACTTTCTCCTATTTTCTGTAGTGTGCCATATTGTTACATAATGCAGCTGGCAGCTGCTTCAAACCAGTCAAATGTATTCCTACCTAAAGCCTAAGCCCAGAAAGCACATGTAAGTTCAGTTTGTGAAGGTTTTGTTGTCAGCATTACCTTTGGCTAGCATTTAGATAGACATATTTTATTAATTTAGATTTTTTTTTTTTTAGGAAAACCAAGTTTGTTTGAAATATTCAAAATAAATGTAAAATAAAAATGAGGTTTTTAAAAGATTTGAATTGGTATTTACATTCTTCTTGTCAGCATTACCTTTGGCTAGCATTTAGATAGAGATATTTTATTAATTTAGATTTTTTTTTAGGAAAACCAAGTTTGTTTGAAATATTCAAAATAAATGTAAGATAAAAATGAGGTTTTTAAAAGATTTGAATTGGTATTTACATTCTTCATATCAGTCTTAAACTGGAGATGTATAGCTGGTATATAGTACTTGCTAAGGCAATTTTTAATGAAAAGGATGTTTTTGGAAACAGTTGAGATATTTGGAAGCAGAAATCCTGTGAAAAGTCACGAGAACTTCAGTATCCTCATTATTCCTCTATGACCAGGCTGCTAAAATAGTAGTGGGAGCAGTAAAATGCTCTTAGGGATTGCTCGTGTGTGACTTGTGCCTCATGCTTGCAGGTCTGCAGATAACTTTTTGGTATGGCAGCGGAATAAACACTAAAGAGAGTTCTTTCCCTGTCCGGCAGATGCAGCAGCAAGAGCTTGCCCAGATGAGGCAGAGGGATGCCAACCTAACGGCCCTGGCAGCCATCGGTCCCCGCAAGAAGCGCAAGCTGGATGCACCGGGGCTGCTCACCGTGGGAGGAGAGGTATGTGCGTACCCCGAGCCAGGGAGTCACCCCTCCGCAGCTGGCACGGGCAGCAGAGCTGCTCCTGCTGCTGCTGGCAGCGAGCTGGGGCCTTTGGAAGTGCGCAGCAGCACCAGGGCTCCAGCTGATCTTGCCACAGGTAAAATGGCATCTCCTTTCAGTTGTATTTTCAAGTGTGAACTTTCAGCAGATAATGAAACAACATTTTTAAAATAATCAAATGTGAAGTGTAGGTCTGAGCGCGTTCACAGCATTTATATCTGTTTTATCCTCTGCATAATCTGAAAAAAAACCCAAAAAGATTAGGGAATGAAGAAGTATCTGAAAAAGCATAACTGCAGTCTTGCTTACAGTTTGAACCAAGAGCTTGTAGTAATACCGGTGTGGGTTTGTCGTAAATATGTCTATAAACTTCTTTCACAACATCAAGGTGTCCCCCACCACTGCAAAGATGAGTTTATAATCATGCTAAATTGTAATTTCCATAAGAATACTGTGCTCTGGAAATAGTATCAGATTCATTAGCATGATTCTCCCGTTATTTTAAGTGGAGAAGTAGCTGTGCTATGCAATAAGTGCAAACTTGTCAAAAGCCTGCTCTGTCTTAGGCAAGGTGGAGAAGCCGGGTGATGTGGTGGCGCTGCTGTGGGTGGCTCTGTAAGAGCCCTGTGTTTAGTGCAGATACACTTGGGCTGCATTTCGTTCTGCTGAGTCTGCCCACGCAGCGGAGTCAGAGGAATTCTCCCTATTACATGCCTGTTCGGAGGAAAATGCAAACATTTTGTTTTGAATAACTAAACTAACAGTTTTGGCTCAGACATTTGACTGTCTAAATGCCAGGCATTTCCAAAGGCCTTTTTGTTTCCCATTTTGGATAGCTTTTATCTGACTCTCTCTCTTTTCGTGTGCTAAGATTAGTGCTAGGGAATTAGCTGAGCTAGGAACAGAAGTGGATCTTGTTTATACTCCAAAATTGACTTAAGACTTCAGATACGTAGGAGGTGCTCCCGTTTCTGGTAAAATTCATTTCAGACTGAGGGAGTTTCCTGGGGTTTTGTGTTGTCCTGTTATTCCCTTCCTTTCAGTCTCTCTCCTTTATCTTACATTCAGTAAAGAATTCTGTTCTCCTTCACATGCACCTGTAACAAATCTCAGAGAAATAGGCCCGAAGAATCTTCTGTTAGAAGCTCTACTGGGTGTCATAGCTTTGGCTTTCCCTCACTTAAAAATAATTTGAACTATCTGATAATACATGGATGCCTTCAGATTTTAACACTTCACCAAAGGAATATTGTCTCCTAAGGAACAGAATTTAATTTTTATTGTCTATTGTTCCTTTAAAAAAAATTATTCTTTTGTAAGTATTAATAATTTGTTAAACAAAATTGCAGTCACTTTCAGTGAGTGAAGCATTTTAATCAGTGCTCTCTATCTGAATGGATTATGATGAACAGCTTCCCTCTCGCTCTAGAAGCTCCTTGTTCTCTTGCTACAGTGCTTCAAGGGAAAATAAAGGTCTGGGGCAAATTCCAAAGGCTTCTGGATATTTTTACTTCCTTTTGCTGCTCTCCTAGCCCAAATTTTGCCGAACAACCGTGTTGTTCAATTGGCAAACCATCCTTGAAGGTTTTGCCGATCCATGGATTTCCTGGAGCCATGAATTGTGTGCCAGTTCAGATGGAATTGCTCCCATCCCTCTTCTCCTAGCTTCTCACCATCCTGGCCAGCTCATAGAGATGGCTGGCTGGGAGCTGATTTCAAGGTCTTGGAAGCTGTGTCTGCATTATTCAATGTCCTTTGTAGGGAATAGGACCTAAGGTCTGTAGAAGCTGTGTCACACAGCTTGGCTCCTAGAAACTCCCTTTCTGGTATTCTTCGGAGCTTATTAGGGCTGCTGTGCACAAATAAACTCGACTCCCCCAAAATGTTTCACGGTAAAAAGGTACTGGAATGTTGTATTATTTGTCTAAGACTGTCTGATATCTCTTCTTTGGGTTTCTGGAGATTATAAACATTATAATGCTTCTGTGTTCTGTGGTACCAACACCCCCTTAGCCCAATTCCACCTTCAAATATCCAACATCCTCTATGGTCTGTGGCACTCTGATTTCTCCCGGCAATTTCTAAGCTGCTTAAAGCCCTTGCTGCTGATAATCTCTGCTTGCAAGGTCTGACTTGGCCAGAGCTTTTTGACCTTCCTCTCTTTTTTTTGGTCAAAACACCCAGTTTTTGCATTGCAGGTGCTAGTCTCCTCAGTAATCTTTTTTGACTTAATGTCTGCTTTTGTTGCAGCTGGGACTCTACATGTTTGCTGATCTAAAGAGATGTCATTTACAAATCATCCAACTTCACACGTTCCTTTTTTTTTTTTTCTCCTTTTCTGAACTAACTCTTGTTTGACACTTTACTTAGTTGCACTGGCCATTTTTCACTGAGCAGTGCTGGATTTCAGTCCAGCTGCTTGGTTTAACAGAAATACTAACAATTTATTTGTGGAAATTAGATCTTTTTAATAATACCCTTTTCATCTGAGGAGGAGGTTAATTTAGGAGTAGTGATGGATTTTCTACTTAAGAAGTTGATGGAAAAGACTAGTATTTCTGTATTAAAGTACTGTTTGTTACACAGAGAGAAATAGCTCTTCTACAGCTTTTGGAAATGTGGAAAAGTTTGTGTTAATAACTGTAAGTGTTTTCTACCAGCATTTTGAGAGTATTTAATTTAAACTTTGTCTCACATTGCCAGAGCTCATTTGGACTTCTTTGCTTGTTTTCAAGCCATAGCTAAATAGACATTTCTTTTTGGATGGCAGGATTATTATGGATTATCAAGAGCAGGCCCATCAATTGTCTTTCCTGGACTAGCACAGCTCATTTTTTTCACTGCTTTTACCTGGGGACATGGAAAATCAGCAGTTTCGGAGTGAGGCTATTTTACTTTTTTTTTTTTTTTTTTTAAATTTGCTTTTACGTGCAGCCATATTAAAAATGCCTTTCCAAAACATGGGAAAAACATTTTGTAAACCGGTGGATGAGCAGGGGCTCAGGGTTCCCAAATAACGCTGCTACCAAGTGAGTGACTGGTTCCAGCCTGTGGCTATGACGTGGCCTGCGCTAATGTCGCTGTGACCCCTGCCCCAGTCCCTGCGTGGCTGCCTCTTCCCTTTGCTTGGCCCTGGCTCTTGTACCACAGGAAGAAGACTGATCTAACAGCAGTAAAAAGTGAGTAGTTCCTGCTTCACTTGTTGAATTAGTTTGGCCTAGAGCCCCGTGAGCACTGGAAAAGGGACTTAAAACCAGAGACAGCGAATGTGAGACCACTTGCACTTCATTCTCTTCCTTTTTAGTAGCTTTCCTGTCTGCTCATATTTTAGATGATCTGCTAGAAACACAGCTGCCTCTGTAGCAGCCAGCAGCTCAGTAATTCAGCCTACTTATTATTATAATGTGCTTTAGATCAAGAGTGAAGGAGAAGAGGTAAAGAGAAACGAGATACCTTTGGAAGGATTCAGCTTCTCTGCCAGGCAGAGTTGAAAATACTGCATTTATGGAATTTTTTAGGGGTTTTCCATTCCTTTAGTAATACCAGACAAAAAGTACTGGAAAACATCTTTTAAAGTCGCAGCTTTTTGGAACTCAGTGCATGATTATCAAGTTAGGTATCATGGGATCCTGGCCCACGTTCTGCGTTCAGCAGCAGTGCTGCCCAGGTCTGATCTGTGCTGTGCTCCTGTGATGCTCGTGTGGCGCTCAGCAGTGGGTGACACAAACAGGTTACAACAGTCAGGACAGCGAGCACTGAAGCTCTTCAGTTAGCAGCCCTATGCATCTCTAAGGTCAGATTAAATAGAAGGTTTGGGTTGCTTTTGTTCACCTTTGTTGCTTTTCGTTTGATTCTGAATCTTCACATTTTCAGTGGTATTTTTCCTAGAATTATAAGGCTTTTAAGAGTTAGAATTAAAATTCTGGTTTGTTTATGAAATAGATATTTTCATTTAATTGTAAGAGTTAAAGCTTTATAAAAAGGATTAGCCATCACAAGACCAGGTCAGGTAGCTTTACAAGCTAAATACTTGAGTGCTGCTAAGGTGGCATGAATGCAGAATTTACATATTTTCAAGTCCCTCATTTCTTGTTATGAAATTAAAGTGTAGCGGTTAAATACAAGTATTTTTCTGTATTTAATAATAATAATTATTATTAAATAATTTGGCTTTTCATCAAGACCTATGGCTAGTATTCCAAAATACATAAACACAGAGTATATGTTTGAAATATCTGAGGGTATAATTTGTTTAAATATCGAGTGAAAGCCCTCTCCTGGTACTTGCTGGCACAGATGGTTTTTGAATACTGAGCTTCCAAAGGCAGCTTCAGGGCTAGTTCAGTGAATCATCGCTTATTGAAGACAGTCATTTTAGGGATAAGAAAAAGGCCTCTTCCTCACACAGCAGAAGGGCAGTCATCTTAAGAATATTCAGCAAACTATCCCAAACACCATCTTTCAAATTGTGCAGGACCGTATGTTGGGCCAGTGCTCAAGGGAGATCTGATACTCTGTCTGTTTTCTCATCCAGTATATTCCAGCCATTATATTAGTCAAGAAAGATAATGTTCTTGCAGACCTGGAAAGTCCCAAAATGAGCAGTTAAAACAGAGATGTTTTGTGTAGAGAAAAGCTAATTACTGAAGTGATTGTGAGATGTATTTTGGGTACGAGGCACCACATTTTTTAATTAAATTAATCTTTCAGATGGTATAACATGAGTATTTTAAAGCTGTTTTCATGTTTAGGTTTTGTACAAAACATGATTATGATTCTGGTTTAATACTTGGAAATCTGTGTTGTACCAGAAGCAGACATAGAGAGGTTACTTAACGTTATTGTCTATTAGGTCTTTATACTTTTAGTAACTCCTGATTTCTAAGTAGAAATGTAAGGATGGATTCAGGATTATGTGAGAAGTACTTGGGTATGTGCTAGAGTAGGAAAGAAGTAATTTTGACTGCAGTCTCTTTTTGGTTATGCAGTACTGAACGTGATTCATTTCACATTTCAGCTGATATTCTCACTTCATGCTTGGGTTATCCATGGACATTTCAGCAACACCTGCAATTATTCCTCAAATCCATTGTCAATATTTTAACAGTATTAAGAAGAAATCAGGATACTAGGTAATTTTCTCTTTGGAATGGGTTAGACATGAGCTGTCTCTTGGAAAACCTGGTATTATTGCCTTCCTTTCTTGCCCTTTTAAACTGTAAGAGATGTGTAGTGTGTCCTGCAGAAGTCTCTTGTTACAGGAGGGTTGTACCTTGGCTTCTGTCCGAAGTTTCTACTCAGTGAATATCATCCACTTCAGAAGGTCATGAATCAGCCAATATATGAGGTATAACTGCTCCTGACAGACCCAAAAGAACTAGAACCAAGGAATAGTCTTTTATTTTGGGGAAAACCACCAATCATCAGCATTGCCATTCTCTGAGCAAATCTTTAGGCTGTTGCCTCACCTTTCCGGAACTAAAGTTTATTTTATGGCATCCACTTTCAAAGATCCTTGGAACAACTTGTTCAACAACTCAAGTCTCAGCTTGGTCTTCCTACTGTATGGTTGGCTCTTGATAAATTACTTCTTGTTTAAAGTGGTCAAGATATATTTAGAAAGCACTGGAATCTAAAGCCCCTTTACACTGGTTAATCTTGAGTTACGTGGAAGAAATACAATGGAGCAGAACACCTTTTGCAAGCATTTATGGATCAAGAAGTTAAAGTTTGCTTTTTGTGCTTTTAAGCCTGTAGACAAGAGCAGAACAGGAGGAATTTTTATGGTTTGTTGTATCATTACCTTTTCAAGCACTTTTTGCTCCATGTCTCTCTGACATGATAAAATGCGGTGTTCTTTCAGACCTGTTCTGGTGTAGGATATCACTGCTGCTGACAGTTATGATTTCATTTGGGGAATCCCAAAACTATCACTTAAATTTATGGGTTTGAATTTTCAGGGAGACAGAAGAAAGGAGTCTGTCCTTACTTTTTTTTTAATGCAATTACATGCATACTACTTTATAAATATTTGAAAATCTCAAGTTTAGCTTCAACTTCTCTTTTACTTCTGTTTTGTTTTACTTTCTATTTTCGATATCAAATAAATACTGAACTAGTTCACCATAAATGCGTTGATATCTATTTCAAAAGCAGTATTTTGAAACACTCTATAGATGTTACCCTAATTAGTAATTGCACCTTTTTTCCTTATTCTTAAATGAACGAGATTTCAATTTAAAAATCGATTGCCCCAGTGATGAGTTTTCATTTTAAACATTTAATTCAAACTGTGTTTTAGCCCATGCTGAACACAAACTGGGATTTTTTAGAATTCTGGTTTTATTTTGTGAAACAAAACTTACAAACTCTAATGCATATTACTCTAATGCTTCTTTACAGACTTAGCAGTAAAACTAGGAAGACATTGAAGATGATGGATAATGCGATGTTTACACTGACGATTAATAATTGCACCTGAGAGTGAATGTGTGGAAATACATTTCCCTGCCTGTTGCAAGCAGGCAGGAATACAGATAGTGGAGGCAGTAGAACATTTTTGCATGGATCTCGGTTCACAGGAGGAAAAAGCCAGGCAGCAATGCAAGAGAATAGCAAGCGGGCTCTGTGCCAGGAAAAACATTCTTTTTTACTAGTAGAACAGGTTTGCATGCTGTGTGTATTCCTTTGATCTATGGGACACAAAATATTCTGACAGAGGTTCAATGATATTAATAATTTTTCCTTATTGGCCAAGACAAATTTGATTTTCACTTCATTTGGAGATGGAAGTCAGTCCCACCTGACTGCATGATGTTGATGTAGCTTGCAGGAGGAGACCATGAGAGCATTTTTTTCTCTGCTTCTCAAAGTTTCTACTGCATTCTTACTTAAATAGTGTTTTGTTCTTTTTTTTTCTTAATAGAAATGGAAATCCTCCTCCTTGGTTACAAAAAAAATTACTACATTTTTAAAAAGAAAATTTTACCAGTATGGCAATAATAAATACCATTGTTTTATTTATGGATATGTTGTAAATACAGTGTGTACAGCTTATTAGTGTGGAAAATGAGAACTTGGCACAAAGGCATCTGAGTAGCTAAGAGTTCATCCACTATTTGTCAGTCCTTCTGGAGCTCTACTGCTATTCCTGGGAAGCTTGTGTTTTCCTTGCAAAAGGCAGGACCTTGAGGATGTGTTGGGACAGAGGGTGTGCGAGTTTGCATGTTGGGGTTTTTCGGAAGTTGGTTTTGGGTTGAGTTTTTCTGTATTTTCAGTTGTCTTCTCTCTGTCTTCCTAATTTTCAGACACTGAAGGATAGAATCTATTTTGCAGCCTCTGTTTTTCTGATGCTTATAATTACAGATGTTTTCCTTCTTGCTAAGTAAAACTGGTAAGACTAAAGGAAAATGTGGAAGGGTCTAGCAGAGGGTTTGTCCGTTGCCTTTAGGAGGTAAGCCCCAAGGTGCCATGACAATTATAGATGTCAGTGAAAATAATTTTTAAAACCTGACCAGAAAATTTTCAAGGTGTAACTTTTCAACCTGTACATGGAAAGATTCATAACTGTATCTTAAGGTGGCAATGTTTCCCATTTAAGTAATTCTTCCCTAGAGCAGTCAGATGAATCATCAAATAGATTAATTTCCTTCTGCTTCGATCCTATTCAGTGCTAGGTAAATTTTGTGGGATAATCTTCTTCCTTTTTGTCTAATACCTTTTTTACTGAAGTTAAGGTTTGGAAAAAGTCTGAAGAACTTAAAATGTATTAAGATGCACATTTGTGGATTTTTTCAGCCAATTCTTTTATGGGCAGTCAAGTAATGTGTTGGTCCTACAGAGAGTGACAATTAGTAATTTAACATTTTTAGTTTACCCTGGGCCTTTGGGCAAACAGTCTTGAGCTTCAAGGAAATCTGGTTGCCAGCTTCCAAAGTAAACAGCCTACTTAGAAATGCTGAATAGAACTTGTTATTTCACCTGCTGTCGATTGCAGAACCAAACCATTGTCCAAGTCCTGTGTCCTTGTGGTGGGAATTAAACTCCAGATAAGCTGCTCCACTTCATTTTTTCCCCCGCCTCCAGTGAGAGATGGACAGGGGCGGAGACTGTGGGGTGAGATGGCAATTTACTGAAAACAAACAGCAGAGGGGTAGGAAATGCACAGGAAAAGAAAAATATCATTAGCAAAAGGGCGCAAAAGAGCAGGAGATTTACACACAAAAGGAGTTCCCCACCTCGGCTCAGCTCTGTGTGGCTGAGACCAAAACAAGACCTGTTCCTGTGGATGGGAAATGGATTTGTAGAGGATTCTCAAAGCCTGACTAAAAGCTCACATAGTCTTGTACATCTGTATGCAAACTTTGAGATAAAGTATGCTGGCTTAGAAAGGCCATGGAATAGGGCATTGTTGAAAGAAAAATTGAACTAGAAACAAGTTTCAAAGGATGGCCTTGGAGATAAGACTAGGTATTTTAGAGAAATAGGACTATGAAAGATGTATTGTAGTAGGACCCACATGAGGCATTTTTAGATCATTGGCTTAGAAGCACTAGTAGCATTGTGTGGCAAAAGCTGATAGGCCAAAAACCGCTTATAATGTACTGTAATTAAAAAATAGTTTTGCTTCTGATTGTGATGGTGTGAATTGTAACATCTGTATCTTCTCACCCTTCTCATGAGACTGAAAATGGAATCAAAGTCTTGAAAACGTCTCTCAGGAGCCCCATCTCTGGGACAGGAAAAGGGTTTTTCTGACACCTGTGGCTCAGCCGTGACACGCAGGTGTTCCCGGGACAAAAACAAGGTGGTGGCACTGCCACAGCCGCATTTTCTGTCCCTGAGACAGCAGAAGCAGTGAGGTACTATCCCACAAGAAGCTGGATTGTCCGTGTGGTGCTGCCCGCTGCTGTCTGTGGTCAGCAGGGCTCGGCTCGGGCTCGGCTCCGTTCCTGCTTGGAGCTGCACCCACGGCCCTGCGGAGTCCTGCTGAGCGCTGGTGGGATAAGCAGCAGCAGGAGGACACTCTGCAGCGCTGGTCCAACAACTTCCCTGGGCAAGAAACTCACCAAAACGCCCCAAAGTGGTGTAAGATGACATTTTCCTCCCCCCGAAGCAATGTCTCAAGGGATGATATGGAATAGCACTGGCCATGCCCCCCTCTGCCTCAGCACCGTGTGTTAGCTACAGCTGAATGTGGTCCGTTGATAAAAAGGTGTAAGTTCTTGAATTAAAAAGAAAGCAAAACAAAAGCCCGACACATAAACATTTCATTCAGAACTTGCTGTCTTATTACATTCAAAATATGATCCTTTCATTTTCAGTAGTCCAAATGAGAACAAGGTTAGTGTGTAAGAAAGAAGTGAAAACAGGCCTTTCATGGTTTCCTTTTACCGTGTGCAAGTCTTCCAAGATTTTACTCTAAGTCAGAATGTCTTTCTGAGTGTTTAATGTATGCATATCATATGTATATCTGTCATGGTAGGACACAGAATAGATTGACTCCATAGAGCTGTCAGAAGAGAAAGAAGCTTTATTTACAATCCCAACAGTTTCTTTTAGAACACGCTGTGTAAAAAGGTCTGTTATTGCTCCATGGCACTGACACTGCTCTCCATGGGTTCAGGAATAGGAAACAACCCCTGGGGACAGTTGTTATGGCAAAGGGAACACTGTTTGCTGAACCTGTGCTGAGAAATGGAGAGAGATGACAGCTTTCCATTGGGAAAGGGGCTAGCAATGGTTTTAGCAAGCTAAAATTCTCTCAGGCTCAGAAATATCGAGCCCACATCTATCTGTGCATGAAATTTAACGGCAGGTCACTGTTACAGGTTTCATAAGTGATGTCATCATGGAATGGCACAATACTTAGTGGTGCAGGCAAATTTATTTTGACCAACTTTGCTGTTCAAGGAACATGATGCATTTTAATCCCAGGAATCTGTTCTAAATTGTAAGAATATTTTGAGCAAATACTTGTTTAATTTGGAAAGGAATGTTCACCCTTCTTCTACACATTTTGACCAGTCTCCTACTGTCCGCGCTCCTTCAGGATTTGGCTGAAATTTGCCAATGATAAAATTCAAAGGCGGAGCTCAAATATTTAAATTTTGAGCTGAAACGAGCTTTTCAGCTTTGTTAAAAACTGTTCACAGATAGTGGAACAGCGTGCTTTGCACATCCTCCTTCCTTTGTAGGAGTGATGGCAAAGTGGGTCCTGTTTGGCCACGTTCATGAGAAGTTGAGCTCCAAACCTGCAAGGACATGTGCACATGCTTAACTTTAAGCAGAGTGGTGAGTTCGTTTGAAGTCAGTAATGTGCCTCATGTAGAACATGAATTACCTGCAATAAGCTTTTGTTGGAGCTCTGTGTTCCTGTCAATCTCCCTGCGTTTCCCACTGCATGAGCTTGGCTTTGCTAATCCCTGACTGGTTCTGGTGTAGGAAAGCACTTTCTTTTCTGTGTTTCCTTCTATAGTAAAACCAGGGTTTTCTTTCTAGAAATTGTCATATGGTGTGCTTTTGGAAAGCCTCATGCTATTTGACCACAGAAGTCTTTGGGACTTATCAGTGTGTGTTAAATACAGGTTTATGAAATTTCCCAATGTGTCTTGAATATTACAGGCAGTATTTTGCTTTCAAAGAAATAATTCAGTAAAAACAGCTAATAGTGGGATCTTCGTCTTGGTGTTCCTTTTGTTACATACTCTGTTCTAGTGAATGACTAGGAAAAAAGGGGGTTTTTGTTTTTGTTTTGCCTGGAGTCAAACAGGAGCATGCTGGTTAAAGGGATTCTGTGGGGGCTGGAGAGGGCCTGAGGGAACTCGGAAAGACATCTACCACCAGCAGCTTGTCTGTTCTAGCTAATTATAGCTGGGGTACTGTTTACTTTAGTGGTGTACTCCTTATTTATTAGTTACTTGGTTACTGCTTGCCTGCAAGTTACAGGCTGGCAGCCAGTTCCTGCAGGGGAGGTGCAATAGGGAGGGAAGGGCATCAGGCAGAACTGCAGCTCCCCGACCTTGGCAGGATTGCTTCAGCTGGTGGAGTTTGGGGTTTTTTTAATACTGGCAACTCGAGAGATGGTCAAAAAGAGAAGCAGGGAAGTTAAAAAATAGTGACAGCTTGAGGAAATTTTTTAAACTGTCTAGAAGGACTGTGGTGATAAAATTATCATGAATGTCTCCGTGACTTGTAAGTCAGACATGGGGTTTTTTCCCTCCTCTCCTCCTGTCTTTGGAGAAAAATTTCGCTTTTTTTGGCCTATATGAAGTTAAAATGATTTGCATAAAATTACAGTCTTTATAGCTTTCTAACCAGTATGAGTTGCTGGGATTCTGGAGTTAGTTTCACAGGGTAGTTTTGCTAACGAGTTACAGATCACTTTTCTAAGCATGACTGAATATACACACAGACATTTCACAGTGTTAACTAAAACGAAGTTAAATTATTACAACACTTGGGTATGGAAACCATAGGTCACTTGGGAGTCCCAGTCCTCAAGAGTCAGACAGACTTCTGGGCTGTTGAACCACTTGGGGAATTCTTACCCTACCTCACCCTCCAGCTTTTCTGATGAGCTTTGGGCTGGCCTGTGGATGAGGCGTCTGAAGGAGGTAGTGCAGCAGACCTATTTTCACTGGCTTTTGTTACTCTGTTTGCAGTGTTCTCGGTATAAGAATTATCTCGGCAAACAAAAGGGCAAAGAACAGCAGTGTTGTGTGGGAAGGCAAATGAGGAGAATTATGAGGTTTTGTGCAGCTGTGTTTGAGAAAGTAGAAGGTATCATAAGTAGTGATTTCTGTGCTATAGCAGCATGAAAATTGTGTTGGCCCATGCTATAGTTTTATCAAGAAAAGGGATAATTTTCCAGTCTTTTTGAGCATGACACTCTCTTGCAAACAAAGGAGCCTAACAAGAGCTAAACTTCTGCATGATGCACCAATTACTGAACAATTTAGAGGAAGCTCTGCCAGGAAAATGAGCAAAAAGTTCCATAAAAAAGGCAAAAGTTTCTATCTCCAAAGGAGAGGGCAAGGAATACAAGGTGCACAACAGGTTAAACAGCCTTGGCCAAAGAAGTGAGTACCCCTTAGGCAGACCAGCATCTCTAATCAGTGGTAGTGGTATGAGCTCTGAGGGGAGGGAAGTTCAGGCTGGTGCTCTCATGTAACATTAAAAAGGACAAGCAGTCTGTCAGGGGAAACAGTCACTGGTGTGGGATTTCTGCTCTTGATCAAAAAGACAGCAGCACTGCAGCCTGCTTTATCTATAGGGGAGGTGTTGGCAGAGGGCATTTTTTCCCAGGCCATATCACTGGCCTGTGATATGTTTTTTCCTAATCCCTGAAAGAAGCCACCTGCATTTCTCCCTTTTGCAGGCTTTTGTTAATCCCTTGGTTTTCTCTTTTTATTTTGTTTTCATTTTTATGCTATTATAATTTTTAAGAAAGCAACTTTAAGAGGCATCTTTACAAAGCAAAAAATGAGCTGCACCTAATGGACTTGAAAAATGTGCCTAGTGCTTGTATCCAAAGCCAAAATTACTTTTCTCTATAAGTAATTTCTATGGATAGCATTCAGTTTGAGTACCTTGAAGCTCAATTAAAGGAGGGAAGGGGAAACAAAATGCGCTCTGTACAAACTTGCCTCCTGCCCCTGGACACCACTGACAGCCATAGATGTGTTGCATTTTGGTGAAACTTATGTTGCCACTAAATTCTTTTAGCAGAAGTTTTTATCTACAGCTGTGTAGCTTCAGTGCCAAGGGATAAATTTGATGCTGCTGTTGAGTAACTTTTATCTTACAAAGTAACAGAACAATGAAGAACTTCAGGTAACGTACCCTGGTGTTCTTGTCAGCTGTGCAGGTAGTCAAATTATATAATAATTTGCCAGTGATGTTAGGAGCAAACATATGTCAAGATTTCAAGTATTCTTTTCATAATATTTCTTAAATAACTTAGAACCAATATGGAAAGGTTTCCAGAAGAAAATGAGAAGGTAGGTTTTCTCTCTGTGAAGAAATAAAGAAAAGTTGCATCTTTGGAAGTATTTGACATCATGTCTTATGTCTTGATTGAGAATCCAGGAGAAAAATTATTTTATTTACTTCAAGAAGTACTATGAGCCTGAATCTTCAGTTAGTTGTTTTTTAATATTGTGAAATGTTCCTTATTTTAAGGAGCTTAACTGTACCGGGACATGTTTTGTGGCTTCTGCTGGTTGAGGATAAGAAGTAGTACAACAGGTGATTTTTTTCCACCACAGATCATTCTTTTAAGTGTCCAAATCACTTAAGCAATATTACATTATTTTAGAAAAATCCTAATGAAGAGCATCTGGAGTAAAGTCTTAAAGTACAGGCTACAGTCAACTGCTTGTCCTTACACTGGTCTCTCCATAATCAAATCTCAGTGTGTACATTGTGTATTTCAGTGTGATGTCTGCCCAGTCTGCAGCAATTAGTGGGAATTACAAATGTTTAATGAGCATTTTAATGCTTCTCAGTTGATATTGTTGATGGGTACTGAAGGCTCCAATGTTCCAAGTGTCTTCAGAATTCTCTACCTTGATCTATTTTGTGGCCCATGAGTACATATTATTCACATATAGTATTTATTTTAGCTATAGTGATTAATACGTCAGTTTGACCTATTGGGGTTTCTTTTTTACAGTGCCATATATAAAAAAAATATAATGTAATCCATAATTCAGCTTGGGCAGCCTATGTTGGGCTGTAAATCCTGGTTGGTCTGCAGTCAAATGCATTTCTTATATTAGCTCTACTGGGATACAAGATTTTGTGGGCTTCATACAACTTCTAAAAGGTTATATATTGCCTTTTATGCTGGTGGTGATGAAGACCAATTACTTTTTAACATAATTTTCTGTATTTCTGCCCCTACTCTCTAGGTATTTTATACTGCTGTGGTAAATTTATTAAGAGTGTGTGGGTGGGAGATAGCAAAGCTGTGTTTCTTCTTGTGTAACTGTTTTTCCAGCTACAGATTCTACAAAACTAGATTTTTGTTTGTCATATTCAAATTATGAATTTAACGTAAGCCTTCTCATTTCAAAATAGTTTTTTAATGAGGCAGTATCATCTGTAAGTTCTGAGTATTTAATTAGTGCATATACTGAAAGTCATTTTTTTAAAATTAAATGTGTAATCCTATAAACCTTAACGATAGTTATAGTTTTTGAGAGTTTCAGGGGGGTATTTTTTATCTCCAGCATTCAATTCTTTCATGTAAGTAGCTCCTTTATAAGAACTCCAGATTTGTGCTAAATTTCTGATACAACTTTTCTCCGGAAGACCCAAGAGCAGCTCATGAGTAGCTTTTTATGCCCTCCCTCTGCTCTCTCCCTGCCCAGACAAGGACACTGCCCTAGCTCTGCTGGATGTGTGTCCCATTAATGCCCTGAGCCCTCTCCCTGCCCCAGCACTGCTCTATGTGTGTCCCATTAATGCCCTGAGCCCTCTCCCTGCCCCTGTTCTGCTGGATGTGTGTCCCATTAATGCCCTGAGCCCTCTCCCTGCCCCAGCTCTGCTGGATGTGTGTCCCATTAATGCCCCAGCCCTCTCCCTGCCCAAAGGCACCGCTGGATGTGTGTCCCATTAATGCCCCAGCCCTCTCCCTGCCCAAAGGCTCTGCCCCAGCTCTGCTGCCCTGGGTGTCAGTCAGGGGCACCCCGAGCTGTGGCCCATTCCCCCCGGAGCTGCTGACACTCCGCTTGCACCGCAGCCACCCCAGCCTCCAGAGTGCCCATGAGAGCAAAGCCTGCCCTGCCCAGGCTGCCCCTTTGGTGGGAATCGTTCTCCCAGCTCTGGTAAGAGGACACTTCTGGCTGGCTGTGCCGCATCGTCCTGACGTTTGGAATACAGATCCATGAGAAGCATGTCATGTTGACAGAGCACTACAACAGTCATACTTTGTCTCAGTTGATGGGGGAATTGCAGCACACAGGGTAATTCGTGTTGACAGTAAGAACTTGAAGATAGGCAGCCTAAAATGGTGAAATCATTATAGAAATTTATTTAACTGGTTGAGGGGCCGTAGCAGATTGGTTGAGCCAGCCGAATCCAAAGACTTTGAGGGAGGTTTCTAGTCTATCACTTTTTTTTTTTTTAAGATTATTTTTGGCTGGTTTATATGTATCTTTGGAACAGGTATTTTTAAGCCTTTGAATATTTATACTAATAGCAAGGTTAATAGAAACTGATAAAATATTAAGTATATATTTTCATCTCTGTTCAGACATACAAAAGTTTTGTTTTCATGGTTAAATTTTGAGGAAAAATGTTGCAAAGAAGGCAGTCATTTAATTGAAAATAAATCCATTGAATTTTTCTTTACATTTAATTCTCTTTAGAAGAATGTGTTAGCAATTTAGTGAATAATAGAGTTTTTCACAACTTGTTTTAATTCACAGGACGTTTTTCGATTACTTTTTATTCTGTGGTTTTAAATCTCTTATCTTTGACAAAAATCAGAGTTTTGTTTACAGAAATTAGATAAAGATGAGGAGCTGCCTTAAACGCTCTTCATTAAAGAATCTATTTTTGAGTTTAATTTCCTTTTTTTTCTTTCAGGAGTGAGGTTTTGCAAGCTGATCTCAATACTTTTCCCACAACCACAGTAAATTCTTCTGCTAGGTATTAGCTGCAGCATTATTTTGCCTAATTAAAAGAGAGATGTGAAAACCTGGGTCCATAAGTGTAATGCAGGGGCATCCCTAAGTGAAGAACAAGAGGGATGACATTTTGTCACTGCATTTTGTTTGCAGGCAGTGCCAGCTCCTTTTGCGTAAGTGTGACAGTCTAAGCTGTCTTGCTGCAGTTTTTGTTCATACAGGATGATGGTAGGTTGGAATGAGACAGGGAAGCCTGTTGGTCTGGCAATATTTGTAATGCATTATTATTTCTCTGCAAAGCATCTGATTCCACAGCCAACCCTGTGTATTTCTTATTACAGGCAATTGGCTCTGAGAAAGAGACCTGGGAGCATCTTCTCTTCTTGACTTAAACCGAACCCTAACCAGTCACCTACATTTATATATTTCCTTAGAACTTAATTTCAACAAGTTTTAGTCATCCCCTCTAGGATCTCCATAATACAATTCTGTAGGTACAGCAAATTCTTTAAATCGCCGTTAGCAGCAGAGCACACAGGCATGTTACAGACTAAGCACGAGAGACCTAAGTCTGTAGAGAGATCTATGCTTTGAGTATTATCCATATTAAAAAAAAAGATATCCCAAACTTTGCATTTAAAAATATTTCTCTGAAGTGTCTCCTTTAGTGTAAGTGCTGATGTGTGTTGGTGTTAAACGGTTGTGTGGAGAGCGCTCTGTAGCCCGGTAGGGTGGGAATTCGTCCATTGTCAGTTTGGCTCTGCTTCCATCTGTGGCTTACTCTTGCTGGCTTTATCTCATGTGCTCTTATCTTGTTCATTGCTATTCATAACCCATACTTTGTGAAGATGGGCCTTTATTCATAAGAAAAAAATGCCAAGTTCCTTGTTCCTTTATGTAGAGGAACAATAAATACTATTTGAACATAGATACCTTTGATTTGTTTTCATTCTCAGTTTAATTATGCACGTGGGTATTTTAGACACATATGCCAGATTCTTGCCTTATATTAATTTGCCTTTGCATGTTAACAAGCACAAAAGGCAGGCAAGCAAAAGCAGTATTGCTGTCTGGGTACCACCTCTGTGCTGTGGTGGTAGGCCTGCTTTAGGAGAAGGTAATAGCCAGGTGGTCTCAGCTTCTGGATCATTTAAGGAAGTCATCTCCAAATATGTAGAAGATGAAAACCTGGCAAGTCATCAGCTGTGTGAGAAAAGAGATCTCTCTCTCTTCTCCTTTTATTCCCCAAACTCCTGCTGTGTTCAGCTGGGGAGAAAAAGGCTGGCGGTGTAGTTTGGTCGTGGTAGCAAGTGGAGAGCATAAGGTGTGGTTTTCAGTATTTCTGGTAACTGGTATAAATCCTGTCAGCTGGAACTGAGGGGTTCCAAACCTCTTCCTTTAGTATTTCAGGCCGTGGAGTTGAGCTGAGCTATGTGATAGTAAGGGAGAAGTAATTACTAAGAATTCTCGAAGCAAATGGAAGTGCATGGATCTGTGATTGATGTTCTGATATGCTGCTACACAGGTACTGTTCAAGGTTACCACTTCTGATTGAAGTCTCTTTTTTCTTTGTATGGAAGCAGCATAATTAATCAGGCTGTGATGAATTCAGTTACTGCTAGTTTGTCACCTGAAGTTACCAGAGCAGGCTGAAATCCAGCTGGAAGTATGGTCATGGTTAGTATTTAGTATTTAAAGAGCTCTTTTAACATGTGTGGTACCTTGTGGTTAGGCAAGGAAATGTGTGTTGTATGGTTTGAAATACACCTCCAAAAATAAGTGAAAGATGATACGAAACTCTCCTGGAAATTTTGAATGAAAAAAATACTGTTCTACAGTGCATTTTACAGGTTGGCAAGGGAATGTGCCATTCTAGATAAGGAGTTTGCAGCTCTAAATGTTATCTGATATGTGTATTTAGTTTGGTCTTTATTAACAAAAATCCCAGATTGTTTCAGTGTGAAAGTTGTGTCAAGTACAATCTATTCCCTCAAAATCAAGAATCACCAAACAAACCAATGTTTTGGCTTCTGGTTTAAGTTGCTACTCTCGGTGATCACTTGCAAGTATTATTTGAACAAAGGCGATGGTTTTGGTGCTGTGCACATTTTAAGTTATTGTTACTGTTTGTGCTGTTTTCAGATGTCAGTGTTGTTTGAATCCTGACTGTAGTACAGTAGGAAAAACCATGGGTATGTTTGTTGGAAAAAAAAAAAAGAAATAAGAATCAGATGCTAGGCATTGCTTTATTTGCTTAGGTGATTTTAAAAATGCTTTTTCTTTCTATTACTGAGGGAGATGATATTTGAGCAGTGCCTGTTCTCCGGGGCTTCAGAAGGAGCGTGCCAGTGCAAGGACTGCTCTGGCTGCCCTCGTGGGAGCGGCTGGGGAGGTCGCTGCCATGGGCTGGGGCCCAGGGGCTGTGCCAGGGCAGACCCCGCTGGGTTCTGGTGCGGGCAGGGCGTGGGCTGGGCTGCCCCAGCCCCAGTGAATCGGGGCGGATTGGCGGGATAATGACTTCAGCGGGGGGCACCCAGGAGCAGCTGGGGGGCACAGAGCCCTTCATCAGCACAGCTGGATCCAGAGCGAACATCTGTCTGTGCTCTTAGACTCGACACTTCTGTTAATACTGGGGGCTGTATTTGCATTTGTTAGATTATTTTGGTAGCAGTACTTTCCCATCTCTAGTGTTCCATTTCTTTCCATAATCCCCTCTCACAGCAAAATCGGTATTGGCAATTCAGAAGAAACAGAACAATTACTTTCATGTAAGCCTTTAACAATTATTAACTTTCCTATACTTTTCCAGCAATGGTTATATGTGCAAGTCTCAGTAAAGAGCAGCTGTGGAATGAGAATAAAGGAATTACACAAAGAAGCTGTTTAGCTGTGCTGAGATTGCCATCGAAGAGCTGTGTGCAAACTCCCTCCTTGGCGGTCAGAACTGAGGAGGAGGAGTTCATGTGCTCATATTCCTGGGATATTTCAGCCATGAAGCTCCTCTGTGTGCCTGTGAGGAAGTGAATGGATGATGGGAGGGCAGAATATTTGAATTTACAGGCCAACGCACACTTGACCGTAACTGAGTTGATTATAAACATTCTTATAATAATGTAATGACAACGTAAAGAACATAGGGAGGAGAAGCTTGCATTCCAAAACGTGGTGTTGGAAAGGAGCAGTCTTGGTATCCATGAAGCTTCCCTGCTTACTCTTATTCATGTCTTTCCCGTTTCTTATATGTTCCCTATATGCTTCAGAAAAACAAATCTTGTAAACATTTGCTCGGTTTTGGCATAGAATAATAAAGCAGACAAGTGTCACATGAATGATTGTGACACTTGTACAAATGTCTGTGAGCTCAAACAAGACAGGCAAATTATGTTTTGACCCATTAACTGCAGCTGTCTTAGGTAGAAAAAAATGCAAGTTTAACTCAAGCAGGCACTTCAGACTTAAAAATTTTGCGGGATCGTAGCTTCCAAGATTAATAGTTTGCATATTAAAAGCATGTCAAGATGCATCATCGTTCTGTCTTCAGTTTACTGAGAAATCACAGTTTGGAGTGGATGGCGGGCAGGAAAATCAAGCTGGGTGTTTTGATTCCCTTTCACTGATACAGACCATCCTTTTGCCCTTCCTACTTAATCATAATACTGTGGAAAAGAATGATGAAGACTTTGGATATGTCATTCTTTGGCACTATCAACTTCCCAGATTTCCTTTCAACTTGTCACAGTTGATTCTGGGGTGGTAGTAAGAACTTATCTACAACATGGTAAATGCATCTGACTCCATAAATGATTGTGGGGCTCAGATGTGATGCTGCAAATAATTTAATTTGTCATTTTTGAGGTTGAAAAGTTTTTAATTTTGTTGAGTTTTTTCTAAAAATTCCTGGATGGTGTAAATTTTCCAATGTCTTGAAATAATTCCAATTTATCATGATTTCCTTTCTAGTGCAGGTGTTTCTGTTGTTGCATACCCCCCTGAAGCCTGATACCACGTGAATTTTTTCAGCCCACTCCGTGTAGCCTTTTGCTTGAAGGATCATTCAGTACCTGTGTGTTGCAGTGGCTCAAAATTCCCATCCTCTGCCTTTGTTCCTGTCTTCTGCCTTACATGTTCCTTATCTTAGCTTTCTTCACAAAAGGGAAAAAAAAATAAATCAAGACAAATTATTTTAGTGCTGGAGTTCATTTTTCAGATTTGAGACCTTGCTTGTGGAACAGTTTTTAAAAATTGTGTTAATGTTAATGAATTCTCTGCTACTTGGTTTTGGTTATGTAGTTGAAAATATGATAATATGTAATACATCTCAAGAATTTTGCACAAAGAATGGAAGTTTGAAGTGTTCTCTCAATTTGAGCATTCTAATGGGTCCTCAACGTGCAACCTTTTATTAATGAGAATATTTTGGAACAAGATGAGCAGTCTGTGGCAAGTCATAAACAGGTTGAATGCACGTTTGTGTAGACCTCTTTAATGGGAACGAGGAAATGAGGATGGATGTGCTTAGCTGGGAGATAAAAAGCCCATCTAAGTTAAAAGGCATTATAGGAGTAAAAAAGTGAGACAGTTTTAGACTGAAATGAGAGTGAAGACTTGGCAGATTAGATTTGCCTTAAGTCTATGATAGTTAAAATAACCCCATTTAAAATTTTGAAACTGTAATTTACATGTTCCTTTATTATTATTCAGATTAATACTAAAAGGGCAGAAGTCATCCAAGGAACTTACGCATTAATTTTCATCCCTTTGACTACTCTGCAGATATGTTTCAAAATATTATTCTAGTACCTTGAATTTTGTTGCAATTTTTTGTTTTGACAAGTTTTCTTTCTGACTGTCTATTAATGCTACTGAGAAATAAAGATGCTTTTACAAAATGCTTTCAAGCACAAAAGGAGATGGTTTTCAAGAGATTATTTTACATATTTACATATTTTACCTTAAGCATTTTGTAGTCACTGCCTACTGGTGAATGTATCAGATTTTTACACACACTTTCAAAATGAACCAGTTTTGCTTCTAAGCCATTGCAAAGGGAGGAAATGAATTCTAACTTTTTTCACTTCATTTTCACATCCTCACATTTCCTTATTTCACATGGTTTAAAACAAAATGCCTCCAGCATTATTTTTCCTTTCTCAAGAGCAAAGTGAATGTGACTTTTCTAAGGGGGTCACAGGATGCCTCTGAGGCCTGTGGGTGTTGCTGGACTGCTGCCTGCTCTCAGCTTAACTGAAGGGCTTGTCATAGTTTTCATCTCCTAAGAAATTAGCCCTAGGTGCTGGCCAGGAGCGGGAGAAGGCAGCATTATGAGTCCCACGCTGGTTATTTCCCACTGACATCAAATCCTGAGGTTTTTAAATTAATCCTACACAAAGACAACCCTTCATTTTGGTGCCAGTTTGAAATGAGACTGCAATAATGACCTTTTAAAGATGTCTCGTTGTTAAGATAACCCCCTGCTGAAAGCTGAGGGTGGCTGTTGCGCCCCGCGTTGGGGAGACGCTCCCGAGCAGTCGCGGGTCCCGTGGCGGGGCCGGGGGGCCGTGGCCACTGCCCTGACCCCTGTGGCCACTGCCCTGACCCCTGTGGCCACCGAGCTGAGGCAGCCCCCAGCCCCCAGAGGGGCTCCGTGGGCTTCAGAGGCGCTTCAGTTACACGCTGGGCCAGAAGCTTTGCACAAAGGCGCCCGCTTGGCCAGCAGAAAACGTGAATTCTTGGCTCTGAGAGTGGGTTGAGTGCGTACCTTCTCATGCTCTGACACTGAGGAGAAGCTTGGAAAGCAACTGGAGAAGCTTGGAAAAGGGAGGATTAGCAGCAACTAGTAATACAAACAACAAAGTGATTTAATACATGCTACCCCCAAGTGCGAAGTGGCAACTGGCCCAGTAGAAAATGGGAAACGTGGAAGAGATCTGCATAATATACAGGAGATTTTTGTCTATTGGAAGAAATGGAAATTTGTGTTGGTCCTAAACTAAAATTACTCACCTAATCATCCCTGGCTTTTCACCTTGGGGTTTTGCATCATAAGCCTGCATGAATTTACCATGTGCAGAATTGTCTTTCATTACTAGTAATAAATAGGGAGGAAGTTGGAGATGGTACCTCTTTGCACTCAAAATAGATGTGTGTAAACAAAGGCAAGAAACTGTAAATCTGTGACAAATTATTTTGGTAACCAGTACCCTTAGCAATTGTTTTTCTACATTTAAATTAGGAAAAGAAAATTACCATCATACTTCGTTTTTGTTAAAAGGATATCTGTGTTTTTTACTTGTAAGAATTGACTGCTTTTTTGAGGGTTTGCTAATTTGGCAGTGCTCAAAGGTGGTTCCAACTGTAGAGAGTATAACTTTACTGAGACAAATTTGATTATGATGTCAACTATACATGATATATGAAAATTTCAGCTGCTTAACCAGCATCAGTGGCATGTTTTCCTTTAAAAACTGGAGTAGATCCTGTAGAATGAGCACTTTTAATCCGTTTAAATACTCCACCTTTGACTATTCAGTTATATTTTAAAATAAAAAATCTTCATTAAACATTTTATTATTTGATGGTGTACTCCACCATCTGCTGCCATGATGCACACAACTCTTGTTTTGAGAAACGTACTGTGAAATCTTTGTTTGAATCTGTGGATTTTGAAAATGCACAATATTCAGACATTTAAGCTTTCCTTTTTTAACCCTTAGCACTGTTAAAGATTTGAAGAGCTTCTTTACAGCGCTTCAAAAATGGTTTATCAAAATACGGACATAAGAAAAATACTATTTGTATGCTGTATTTTTGTCTTGTGTATTAAAATAGTGGGATCACTTGCTTAATCACTTCGGGAGGCAGTAGAAAATTCAATCTCTTATTTTATGATCATTTCTCTTCTTTAATACATTTCACCTAGTTTAGAAGTATGGATCAGAAACTCGCAAGGAAAACTGATGCCCTTTCCTGCAGCTAAATTAACAGGAATCACGTGGAAAACAATCTGAGCCTTGTATGAAAAGGGGAGCCATTAAAATTAGCCCTAAGCTATGGACTGCACCCAATATCACTAGAACTGCACTCACTGCAGATGTGGAGGCTGGCTCTCAGGCAAACTGAGCTGTGTTGTATAGCTACAATTAAAATCAACTCCTCTGCCAAAAAATAAAAGGGAGGAGGGTAGAAGGAGAACATCAAAGACAGATTGAAATGTGTAGTTAGTAATAAGAGTGGTCTCCTCTTGAACCAAGCCCTGCAGCGATTCATGGCCCCCTTGTTAATGAGAAATTTTGACCTCTGGTTTGTAAGTTAAACTTGTAATCCCAGCTAATGAAGTAAATCAATCCCAACTTCAGTCTGTTGTTCCCATTTTTCTCTCCACAGTGTGTCTGGGAGTTAGTATCCAGGTCTACAAATACAATTTGGGGGAAAAAAAATTGTTCTGCTTCTATGTAACTTCTGTTTTGCAGATTCACTTACACATAGGTAAAGCAGGCCGATTATTTTAACTTGTCTGTGTACTTGTAAAATGTCCTGTTGGTTTTGGGTGTTTGTGACATTTAAATAATAGGTCTGAGTTAACATTTTAAAAGAGAAGCTGGATTTGTAAGTATCCAAAAATTATTTTTCTCCAACAGGTTTAGGCTTTAGATGTGTAGATTGATGTGAAAATATTTGAGGAGCCTTATTTTAATTCTTGCTATATATTTAAGGGGATATTCATGATAGCTTTGTGTCAGAAAAAGAGTCTTCCACTACAGTCTCAATTCTAAGAGAAAATGTTCACTAGCAATAAAATGAGGCCAAAGCGAAAATGCCAATTTTCATCATGTGTGGGTCATCTTTAGGAATAAATACTTTTGTGTCTTGTGAGCCACCGAATGACAAAAAACCCAAATCCAGCCCAAAAGCCCTGGTAAAGCCTCTGAGTTGATTCTGTGTCACACCATGTTATTAAGGAATCTGTAAGAGATCAGCAACTGATAAAAGGGGAGGGGAAGTCTTTTTGGCAAAAATAAGGAGATGTCAGATTCGTAATGTGATCCCTTAAAAACATAACCACCTGAAGACAAACAAAAAGACTTGTGGCTGCTTCGTTTTCCTTCTGCATTAGGAACTGGTTGTGCTGTGGACCCCTCTGAACGACACAGCCCCTTTTTTGTTATAATATATTTCACTTTGAAGAGTTTTTACATTATTTTATAGCTATTTAGTGCTACAGACACTGTTTACAGGGGCAGCATCTCTCAAACTAAATGTATTTTTCTACATGAAGGGTACACATGCACCCCTCTTGCTGCATCTCTGCTCTCCCTGCAGCTGTGGCAGGGAGTGGTGCAGAGTTTCGGCTCCCAAATTTTTAGCCCTTAATGTTAGTTTTTCATATCCACATTCCTGCAGTATGGTCAACAAACCTTACCCCACATTACAGCCTCTTGTAGATATCATGCATTTTGGTTTCTGTCATGAACAGGGAACAAATGACCACATGCTGCTGATTTTTATGCAATTTTATTATAGGAAAGAGTAATTTTTTGCAGCAGTGCAGTCGGAGTCTCCGGGGACTGCCCCGGTTCAGCAGCTGTTTTTCCTGGGCTGACCCCAGCGATGCTGCTGTGTTTTGGTTACCTCGGGGACCAAAGCCTGGCTTCTTTCTGGAAGCAGGAGCTGTATTCTTTTTCTGCCTTTGAGAGGATGATTCCTGCCTAGATTGGATGACTTGCTGCCTGAAAGGCCCCGCGATTTCCCGAGGGCAGGCAGTGGTCGGGGGGGCTGTTGGTGTGCCCGGAGGGACGTGTGTCCCCCCAGGCAGGGACGCCGAGGCCCCTGCAGAGCTTCAGGGAATGACCTGGCAGCAGCAGGTGACCCCTGGCCCTCGGCTGCCCCGCGGAGCTGCTGGGCACTGCGAGCCCTGCGAGCCGGAGAGTCGACCAAACCTGGAGAAAATCCCCTTTGTCACGCACTGAAAGCTCTCCTGAAGCTGGGCCTTGCAGGGACAGCCCCCGAGGAAGCTCCCTCCAGCCTTCCTGAGAAAAGCAAAGCACCTGAACTGCGGGTCTGTAAAAAGAGCTGGGTGAGCAGAAGGTTCTGGAATAAATGGTTTGGCTTGGAAGGGACCTGGAAGATCACCTTGAGCTTTTGCAGAGGACCTACGAGTTGTGGAGGGTGAGATGCAAGAGGCGTCTCCTAAGGAAAGGGAGGAAGAGCTTTTCTGTAAAGGAACAAAATATTAATGCAGTCCAAATATAGAGATTCTATCCCCTAATAAGTTTGAGCCTGTAATGTACATTTTTCCTAAGGATCAAATGTAGAGGAAATTTTTATTACTCAGAGTTCCTCTGTATCTAGAGGGACTATAAGTTTATAAGTAACACATTAAATGTTACCTGTGATCTTCAGAGGACACATGAAGGGCTAGATTAAACTGGATACTGTTTTTGTTTGTAATAATACTGCACAGTCTTTAACATCACCTGTATTATTCTTTGAAGATGCTCATGATAATGATTTGAAGCTGGTTGCCTTACACTGTGCATTTTAAGTAAGAGTTTATAAGAACCTACTTTTTGTCTCACTAAATTTAAAAGCAGCTTTGTTAATTGTGACAACAAGTGGAAAAACGCAGCAGCAAACATGTTCTCAAGTGATATACCTTAGTATATGGAGGATCCTGTTGTGAAGAACTTCGAAAATAATCATGGTTTATTAGCTGCACAGTCTTTTCCCCTTTGTTTCTATTCATTTAATTTAAAGTGAAACAACTCAGCATGCAAAACTAAAATTAGCTGCAAAAAAGGTGTAAGTGAATAAACAGGCAAATCCATTAGAGTGGATGGGTTATTGGATCCCTTGCCATTGCTCAGATGGCGGCCTATTAAAAGTGGTAATGTCTGCCTCCAGCATGGCCTTGAGGCACCAAGAAGGCCAAGACAGGCATATTTCACATGCATCAGACACAAGAATTAAATAGACCAATGTTCCCTAAAAGACTGAAGTACATCTCTTTCTGACGTTCATCTCGGGCAAAAATTCATTGATCTCAGTATGTCCCTTGGCAATTATAAAATATTAAATCCAAGTCACACTTTTCTAGTTGGCTTAATTTTTTCTCTATTCACAGCTTTCTATTTGATCAATTTTAACAAGTTAGGAATAGCATCTAATAATAAAATAAAACTGCAGAGTGGAAAAGTTTGTTCATTTCACATTCTTATATCTTGTATTTTTATATTTTAATATTTTTTATTTCTATTTTTTAGACCTGCCTGTCATTTTATTGTGTTTTAAATAAATGTGCACACTAAATAGATGAAAAGAATATATATTTATACACTCTAAACCCCCCTCTATGTTCTCCTTTGAATTATCTTTTTAAAGCTAGTTATTTGTATATGGCCATAGTATTGCAGTGAAATCTGTTTTTTCAAACTAAATCTGTGCAGTTAACCAGCATCATTTTTCCTAGTGTCAGACAGTAATTATTTCTGCTTCATGTTTCTCTTACGTCAGGCTGGAAAATATAATCTTGGTGGAATCTTCGTTCTGAATTAGTACTTACATGAACATTTTTGTTTGTTTGAACTGAAATTTGGATTTGTTTGTGTAAACACCAGTCAAGCAAAATGAAAAATAACCTTTCAGAACTTGTATCTGCCTTAATATAAATGTGGAGACTGTGACATTCATTACAGCAGAATGAATGTCTTGCTGATGAGAGAATACCATGGGGAGATTTTTTTCCATCCAGGCATTCTACCTGTTGTGTTTGCTCGTTCCTTTCCTGCTCAGACTCTCATCTGGCTGGCACACCACAGCTTTCCATTCCTTCCATAAGCTCTTTGCCCAACAGCTGGAAGCATTCTTGGCTGAAAAGATGTCAGGAAGAATGCTCAAAGTCTTGGTTGGCTTTCAAAAAATGACAGTTTTGATAATTTACTATCAGCAAAATTACCCCATAGAAAGGCAGTGGAGGCTAATCAGTAGGTCTTAAATTTTAAGAAAAGCAAACTCCAAGATTTTGCTTTACGTTTTGGAAACAAGACCCTGTTGCCATATCACTTTTTTTAAAATACACCTAAGTTGTTTTTTGCTAACAGAAAAACCATTGTAAGTGTTAATGAGATAGAGGAAAAAGAGAGTGTGGCTGCCAGTGTAGCTCTTTTAGCACCAATGGAGAGAAGTCAGTGTGCTGCCTCAGGTGCCCAGTTTTAAACCTGGATAGATTGGATGTCTGGTTCTGAACTGTCTCTATTGAATTTCTAGCCTGGCAAACGTGTCCCTGAACCCTGAGCCCAGCGGTGTCAGAGCAGGATTCCTGGTTGTGGTCACTGTCCCAGCCCACGGTGTCAGAGCAGGATTCCTGGCTGTTCCTGGCAGTTCCTCGCTGTTCCCAGCTGTTCCTGGCTGTTCCTGGCCGTTCCTGGCTGTGGTCAGTGTCCCAGCACACAGTGTCAGAGCAGGATTCCTGGCTGTTCTGGCGGTTCCTGGCAGTTCCTGGCTGTTCCTGGCAGTTCCTGGCTGTGGTCACTGTCCCAGCACACGTTTGTCCCCTTGCCATGAGGTCAGCTCACTCCCATGGCTGCACTGAGAGCCCTGGGAGGACAAGGAGGATGTAGCACAGCTTATCGTGCATACTCCGGATGTTGTCTTGATTGTTTTTATTTTGTCGCTGGTGCTGTTAGATTGGAAATCGTGCCTGTCCCTTACTGTCTCTTTGTACAGTGAGTGTTGTAAGAGGGCTCATTTCCAGATGGGCCTTAAAGTCAATAGTCACCAACTGATCAGTGTCCATCTCTCCTGCCTGAGACTAACAGAGGTGTAGGTATGATACAAAATTCAGAAACACAGGAACCCAGACTCCCACTAGTTGTTGAGATTTTTTTTTCGTTTTTCATAGCAGTTGTGATCCAGGTGTTTAAAAGTCACTTCAAGACCAATGTTACTCACATATTGAGGCTTGAAAAATGCAGATATCATTTTCCCTCTTAAAATTTATTTTTACATATTCTTCTGGAAGAGCCACATTTTGAAAAAGGTCTATATTACGGCCTAGACTAAAATGTTTGTGTATACCTCTCCCTGTACACGTGCACCCATAGATGTATATGTGTGCTTATAAAATAACTTTTGATTATGTATCTGATTTATTATCAGTCATTTGACATAACATTATAAGCTGTCTCAAACATGGCTGAGAAAATAAAATGAGTAGAGTTGTGCTCTGTTTGATGATTGTGGGTTGCTGGGGTAAATTGGCTCTTGGCAAGTGCCAGCATTAACTACTTGTTAGCGTGTTCTGTGTGCTGGTGGTGGTTTCTTGGACAGCCAGCACACCTTTATGACCAACCCAAGTTTAATTTCCATTTCTTACCTTATGGGCTGGCACATTATGTATTATTTATTAAAGCCATGATTCTAATTGATGTTTTGTCTTACTACGGTGGATTCAGAGAGCACTTTTTGTTCAAAATACTGTTTCCTTTATTGAGTCCCTGCTGCCATCAACCATACACTCTCAGTCTCATGCTATTTATCTCATCTGCCCTAAACATAATTCTTGCTTGTTTCTTTGAATTTTTAAATTGCAGAACTGGGTTAGCTTTTGAAATCCACGTAAAATTCTATATTTCAAAACGAGACAAAGTAGGATGATTTTAACTATGCCTATTTTGAATATTTCCATGACTTTACATGCTATGAAAAACTGCTCTTCTCCAGCTAGCACTTTTATTTTATTCTACAGAAATAAATATAAATGTTCTTTTTTTTTTTTAATTCTTCAAACATAAATTAATGATAGTTTAATCAGTTTTCTGGCTGTTTACATTTTTTTTCTAGTCGGTTCTGCGTAATGATTTTTTGTACATTATATTATGATATAAAAGTAAAATTAATAGCTGTAAAAAGTGACAGAATTCTGCTGTAAGGATGTGCAACATTGTTTATTAAAATTATGCTGTTTAAAGAACATTTTACTGAACTTCATTTTTCTTGAACTGCATACTAATTTTAAAGGTCAGTGTGGTTAGTTACCATAGTAGTGACCTAAAAATAACCTTTCCAGTGTACCTGTATATTTCTGATCTGTAGTGTTAGCATTCAGAAATGTTCTTTCCCTTAGAGTTTCAGCAGCTAAATAAGTTGCAACCCCTTCAGCTATACTCATAAAAATTTGCTTCCAGACAACATGGTCTGTTTATTGTGTAATAATCGAAATGGCACTAAATTGCAATGATTGCTGAACACTTAGGAATTGCATTAACCACTTAACTGCTAAACTATTTTCCATTTTCTTCCTCACTGTGAAGTATTATATTGATTTTCCTCTTAGTTAGAGCTGCTTACTCAACCTCTGAGATGAACAGAATATTTTAGTAGCCTCGTACACTGTCATATTTTGAGTCAATCAGCAGTGACCTTGGCAAAGAATTTTCTGGAGATTTTTTAAAAAGCTATCAAGCAGAATAGCTTTGTGTGCAGCCATGTATCTTTAGAGAAAATAGGGGGAAACACAAAACATCTCTGCTGTGTGAGTTTATGAGTACATTATATGGAGGATTAAATCTTTCTCTTCCCCTCTATGCTAGATGGGTTATTTCCTGTTACTTTTAATACGCTGCTGCTGAGACAAATTGGTGAATAGTTAGGAGGCCTTATCCAGGGACTTCATCGCAGCCTGTAATGTGGTGCTGGGAGTGTAATTAAAAATCTAAATGCAGTGATAAGTGAAGGATTTTAGTAGTGCCCTTGTATTCTTGGGGGGTGTTGATGATTTTTTTGTTTTCTAACTATCGTTTGTTAACTGAGGCAGAACACAGACATTAGAGCAGTATCAAACTTCAAAGCTCCATGGCATGGTTAGCTAAACTAGTTGTGTTGCCAAATATTTTACTTTCAAATTGATTTCCTTTTTCTCTCAAAGGTTTGTAGAGTTAAAATCTGGTCCCGTTTCTTTCTGAGAAAACTAGTCAAAAAAAGCAGAGGGGGTTCTGGTTTGCATTTTATGTGGGGGGAATTTTTTTGTTGGTTGGGTTTGTTTTTTTTTCTCTAAGCAGAACCTTTCTGGAATCTTGCTGCAAAAATAGAAGTGGGGGGGAAAGGCTGATACAGGTAAGGAAGAGTTAACTAGAAATGGAGCGGGGATGCTGGGGGGCAGCAGTGCTGCAGAACATAGCAGTGTTCGTGCGAAGGCAAGTCATTTCCCGAAACACTGCAGACACATGGCCCGAGGCGGTCTAAAACCTTTGGAGACCAAAATGGCTCGCAGGAGTTAGAAGTAATAAGGTGTTTTTCCCTTCTTTCTCCTTCACTGAAATTCTGTAAGGTTGCTATGCATTACCAAGGAACAATGCCACTATTTTTGTGTTTTATATGGGTATTAAGATCCATTACAATTTGACATTTTTAAGATTGGTTATCCTGTAGTTTGGTGTTAAATTGAAGTTGTTTGTTTTGAATTTAATTCTTTCATTTTTCAAAGGAAAAAAGGCAGCACTGCTGTGCTGATAGTGTACTGAAGTATGCCAGGATTTGATGTTTGAATTTAATGCTTGCTATCCCAAACTATAGGCAAAATTATCTGTAAAAGAAGTCTTTGGTTTTACATTTCTTTTAATTTTTTTTTTTTTAAAGTCTGAAAGGTGCTTTCTGGCTAGCTTTTCACAATCAGGTTGTAGGAGACACTGCACATCTAATATCTTCAAGGCATACACTTTCTGGGATTATTTTTAACACTGTATTACACACCCAAGTCATGTTGTGCTTAATGCAACCTGCTTATGATTATTATAACCCTGCATGTTTGCAGCAGCTAAATAAACTCCACATCAAATAAATTACTGCAGAAACGTTATTAGGCCAGCAGCAATGTTAAGGACATCTGTTAACTCTTTTTCCAAATGCCCTGTCCTTACTGTTTATTCTAAACATTTATGTTGTTAATTACTACTTCAGTACACGAAGTAGCGTTCAGACAAAGCTGTGAAGAGCGGCTGAGGAGGACGAGACAAGTTCATGTCCCACGAGTGCCATGCCTGCAGCTCGCTGTTTCGGGGTAAGCAGCGGTCAATCAGGACAGAGCGATGGACAGTGCACACAGATGTCAGCATTTCCATCGGGCTGGTTCCAGCGGTGGTCACTGCTGCAGCCAGCGAGCCCCTACCTCAGTCAGCAAGGCAGACTCTGAGCAGCTTTCCCCATTCAGGCCCTAAAAGTCTACGTTGTTATTAGAGCTGGTGAAAAAAAAAAATTGCTATGAAACTTCCTCTGTCAAAATACATTTTTGTCAAAGATAAAATGTTTAGCAAAAATACATCTGTTTCAAAAACATATTTGTCAAGAAGGTTTCTCAGCTCCGAGATGACATTTCCAGTGAGAAAGTGAGTCTATTGCTGAGTGGCTGCAGCCCAGATCTAGCAGATGAAAGATGAATAGTGCCTTAACCACTGGGCTGACAAGTCTCTCTGCCACTCATGTTTGTTATAATGCAGGATGAAAACATTGTTGAGAATTGAAATGTTTTCCAGCTTCGTCTTTATTATAAGGTAAAATGTTACACACTAGAACCCAATTCATAGTTCTTTTAAATATCAATACTTTACATTGGAAATTCACCTGAGAACGGGTGTTTTGGCAGCTGGCACCAAGAGTGGTCCAGGGCTCATCTTCATTTGTAATTCAGTGAATGGCAGATACCTGATCATGAAAACAAACAGGATGCTGTTTTTCAAAGGTTAGATGGAACTTGAGAGCAGCTCAAGTAAATTAAAACAAACAAGCAATAATAAAAGGACTTGCTGCAATTCTCTAAAGACAGAGTCTAAAAAGTTTCTGTTGGGAAGTTCACCAGAATACTGAGAGCTTTTCATCAGCATGATAGAAAAAATAGATGCAAAGTAAGGAATAACTGTGTTTTGTTTCTGTCATCTGAGCAACGCCTGATTTTCGAATTACAGTCTTGCCTCTGAATGAGATTGAAGTAAACCTGTAGTATATCCTGTGAGTATTTCCAGCCCAAGTGTTTTCCTTGCAGTTAAGCGTTGGCTCCTTGCAGTGTGGCTGTGGAGGATCACAGCTGCAAGAAACCTCCCCTTCACCCATTCACCTGCAGCCAGACGGAGCAGACAAAGGCAGGGCTGACTGCCTGCAGAGCCCCAGGTCCAGGCTGCAGGGTGGCTCCTCTCCTTTGTCCTCCTTGCCCTTGGCCTCCCCAGGATGCCCAAGGAGGTGCTGGCGCTGCCCGCTGCCTCTCCCCAGGCAGAGATGCCCGCAGGTGCTCCCCAGAGTCTGGCAGATAAGATCATGCCTAGGCCAACTCCTGCTCATGGCCCAATGAATTATGCAGCTGGGGGTAATTAGATGGTTTTGTTCGGTGAATCAGGATGATGCTCCTGGGGTGCCACCTAGGAAAGTCTGTGAAACTGCATAATAAAAAAGTCATTTTTATGCAGAGGTGGAAATATTTTGAATGCAAAGAATTGGTGGGGGAGGGCAGAGCGATGTCCTCCTGTATTTGGAGGAGAAAAGTGAAGTCCGGTTGTTAACCATGGCAGCTCCTACAGCTCCCTTGCATAGTGGGGAGGGTGGGGGGGACAGAGGAAGAGGCTATTTTAGCATGAACGCCAAAAGAAACAAAGTGCTACTCTCTTCCCCCAAGTAGAGCTATAGAATATAGATCCATTTATGTGGCTGGAAAACTCGTGTGGCATTATGTATTTAGGGACTCTGTATATTCGTATAGGCACTGTATACCGTCTGTGTAATAGGACCCAGATTACAATTAAAGTCAATATTCCTTAATTAAACCATAGATTCCATGACATTCTTCAGCTGCATGTTTTGGAAGACATTTGAGGTAACAGACTAGTATGTAGTTTTGACTTGTCTAACCTCCATGCCTTATGTTTGTGCCTCAAGATAACATTGAATAACATATTTAAACTGCTCATGTGTGAAAAAGCAAAATTATATCTCACGAACTGATTTCTTCACACATTCAAAAAATCGAATTTCGTTTTTGTTCAGATACTAAACAGGAATCCAAAAGGAAGCAACGTTTGTACACAAGGTGTGGTATTTCAAAATGGAGAAGATACAAATACTTTCAATGAGAAGACATTGTACTGATTATAAAAGTTGAATAATTTTACAGAGATAATATTTTACAAACACAGTTTTCATTGTGTAGGCATTAGTCTGGTTCAGTTGATAATGAGTCAGAGAAGTTTACTGAGCTGTTATGATTTACAGTTTTGAGTTGAGTATGGATATTGTAAAATAGTAATTGGTGATAATCATATTTGATTCTTTCTTCAATTTCGTCATCCATGAGAACTGGTATTGTCAAGTACTATAGTGTAAAATAGAGGGGCATATTCTTGTGGCTGTGATTAGTATATATTAAAATACGTATTTTTGTTTGCCATATGTCTGTGTGTATGTAGTAGTTTTGCATGGGTATGTATGAATTATACCAAAGCCACAATCTTTCATGGATTTTAATTACTATGTAGCTATTTCTGAAGTTCTTGTAAATGAAGCAGACTTAAAATTTGAAGGCAGTCCACCAGATGAGCTGTTCTAGCTGGAATTAGAGCTTACTTTCAAATTCCAACATCTATATGAAATAGAACTTGATGAATGAGATGCAAGTCTTAAAAGTAAAACAAAATAAAACAATAAAAAGCCAAAACAAAAACCCTACAGCCCAAACAAAACACAAAACCAACAAACCCTAATAATAATAACAGCTTCAAATGTCTTCTTTCATTTTACAGAACCTGTCCAGTTTCATGAACTTTGGATAGAACTTAGGTTTACTGCAATAAAATTAACATTTTATTGTTCACTATGTTGCTACTGTTTGGGTTTCATGGGTACAGAGAGTAGCAAGGCAGTGAGGGGTTGTAGTGATGGTGCTGTTTGTGGAAAAACTGAATTAGGCCCCCAGTGGGAGGTGGTTAGACAGGGACGGCTCTGAAGTTCACTCCTGGAAAGGATGGAGTCTGGAATCTGCCCTAGTCCCACTGGAGGGCATGCCCTTTTCTAAATAGGAGCAGAATGGAAACAAAGTACTTTGGAAATGAGTATGTAAAGGATACAGTGGGATCTTGAGCAGTAGTTTTCAGAATGAAGAATGTTCCAGTTACTGATTTATCTTTTTCACTGAAAAAAAAGAAGGCCTGTAGCTCTGAAGGCATAATTTGTTTAAGACCCTGGCCAAGTGAACTCACCTGGGGAGCAGTGGAGGCTTCTGCAGAGCAGTCTATGATCTGGCCGTGCATTTTGCTGCAATTTAATTTTGAAAGAGTAAGTAGAAGCCAGGATCTAAGAGCTGTGGCAGTTAACAGGAAAAGCTGATCTGGGATTATTGAGGTTAGAGTTCAGATAGAACAGATGGTAAAATAGTTATAACCTACTGTACCATATGTTGCTGCTGCACGCGTTCAGGTAGCACATTATGTGTACAGTGTGGAAAGATCAAGGATCCTCGCACAGATTTGTAGAAAGACCAAAAAAGAGCTTAAAATACTGATTTCATAATTTCAGGCCAGGTCAATGAGAAAGATGTAGTTTGTTAAACCAAACACCAGAACTCACCATTCCAGAAAGGGATACCAAAAATTAGGTGTAACACATAACTACATCTTTTCTAATTCCCAGAAAACAAAAATGAGGCTTGTGTTTCAGAAGGTGTTTCAGGCTTCACGGGACTCAATTTCTGGGGAAAATATTTGAAGAAAAAACCAAATTTACAGCACTTGAATTCAGACCATTAAAAACAGCTTACAATTTGATTTATGATTTTTGTAACTGATTCAAAAGAGCATGCTGTCTGATTGAGGTGCCAATGAAATGATAAATTTCTCACCGGAAACAACTGGAGCTTCACTGGGTTAGAGTGTCAGAAAACCTGATTGCTGATCCATAATCTCCACTGATGATACTCAGACGCACTTTAAGGAATCTGATGTGATACCATGAAAACGGGAAGATAGAAGACAAGAAAGAGAAAAAAGGGTTAATCAAGTCAGAAGTACTGAGAGAAGAAGTGGAATAGTAGCAAAGAAGAAAAATGAAGGCAGAGAGTTGTGATTTGGAGTGGTGCTAAAGAGCCTCTGGGCTTGAGATTCATCTCGCATTTTATAATGCTCATGTTGTGTTGTATCATAATGCACTTGCTCCTACTGGAGCTGCTCTGCCTCCCCTCCTACTGCCAGTGGTAAAAATAGGCCAGGAGCACCATTCCACGCTCTGGAGCAGACTCGGAATTCCACGCTGTTGTTTCCCTTGGCTCTGTAATTACTGCAGTAATCCCCTCCCGTTCCTGCCTGGGTGCCCTCTCCCAGCATCTGCTCCCTTCTCACATTGCTGCCATGCCAGCCCCGCTGCCTTTTGTTTAACCTAGCCAAAAATACCACATCACGAGCCTCTGCTTTGAGCCAGTACGTTGGTAAAGGTTCTTCTTTTGTAGTTACAACCTTCTCTTAAATATAATATTCATGTTTATATTGTTTTGGGAGTAATTAGATCTGATAGACTTGTCAGTTTGTACATTGATTACTGTCAATAGTCAGGACCCATCTGTAAGAGCTCTTCAGGATGTATCAGATGGTTGATTAGGTGGTTTTGTGTCTGGCTTAGACGTATTTCTGTAATATATTTTAGGGTCTGTTTTAATTAGAGTTGTTTGTAGTGCAGCACTTGATTTTTACTCCCTGTTTTTTAAATTATTTTATATAATTCATATGTTGGGGGTGTTTTTAATAAAGGAAAGGTAGTGATAGTTGTGACATTCACTTGTTAATCTTTTCTTGAGGTAGTCTGAGTGGTGTTCAAATCTATCAGAATAGTAAAAATTAAAAGCCAGAGACTAAGAGTAGAGCTTTAACTTCTGAAGAAATAGTGTTCTGCATCACTATGTCTGCTCCATGATCATTTATAAACTGAAGACATTTATTTTTTATAGATATGGATATGGATTGCCCAGTCATTTTGTTACAGCAAGGTAGAGTTGATTAAAGAATCTTCTGGAAACTTTTTGTGATGCATTTAATCCCACTGTTTATGCAGTGAGGTGGATCTGGGAGAATTGTGAATGTGTGAAGGGGTTAACTTCACAAAAGACAAGTATGTTTGGGGTTTTTTTTCAAATAGCTCAGTTTGAAATTTAAGGTTTGTTCTTTGTTGTTGGCTGTGTTGAATGTAAGTGTCTTTAAAAGATTGGTTGTTTGCTTTGTGGTGAAATGGGCTGGAGGATGATAAGGATTTGGGAATTTGTGAAGTAAGAGGGGATTACAGGGTTCCTAAAGTGTAGAGCAAAGTTGAAATTGTCAGTAGTGTGTTTATAAATTAAAATGATCCACTTGTTACTCAAGGCTTGGCAGTCTTATTTTGTCTAATAATGGAGAGAGAAGAAAAACCTGGATTGACATTTAGAGGTTAGCGGACAGTATGAAGCAGAGGGTTGGTTTTGGAAGTTTAGGGGCAGCGTAGGTAGGCAGCCTAATGCTCTAATGCAGAGCAATCAGAAGTGGTGGAGACGTGCAGATCACCGAGTGTATCTGCTTGGTGTCCTGGAGAAGTGATCCTGGTGTGGGAGAGAGGCAGGAAGGTGGAAGAGGACTTGAGAAAGAGCATGATGGAACCAGCACTCTGTGCACGGGACTCTCTCATAGTGTGGGAGGGAAGCAGTGCAGGCAGTGGGGCTTGTTTAAGATTACTGATGTCTGTAGGAATTTCTTTCCTTTTGGGAGCCTTTTTTCTGAGAGTTCTTTGTGCCAATCTAAGTTTTCAAAATGTTTTTAGAACAAGCAAACCACTAACTTAAAAAGAGCCAGGAGTAGACTTAGATGTAAGAAATGTGAAGAAATCAAGAACTGAATGGTGGAATGATCTGGTAACTTCTCCCTGCTGGATTCTTACCAGCTCTCCCTAGTGTCTGAAATGCACCAGCCTTAATTATATTCCATGATATTTGCAGTAATGGAGTGCTAGCTGTCTTCCACCTTTTATTTACAAATGTTAATGTCTCGTTTCCTGCACACTGGACTGTGTTCCGGCAATGTGCTTATCCTGCAAGCTGAAGTTATTAGCATTTAGGGCTTAATTTTATTGCCACTCAATCCAGAGATAACTGCATTGCCTGCTTTATTTTGGTTTGTTTAATGGGCTGGGTACGGGTAAGGGCCCTGCACTACCCTCAATCCATGGAGGAGCCTGTGGTAATTACAAGGAAAGGTTTAGATCACTGTTCAGAGAGAGTGACTAATCCACCAGCAGATTTTACACAGGAATGAAGTCCTAAGGAGCTGGTAGATCTGTGGGTATTTTTGTCCTTTGTTTGGCAACTGGTGCATAGAGTCCCTTGCCTGGCACTCGCAGCGTTGCTGGGAGTGAGCAGGATGGCCAACAGCTGGAAACACAATTATTATAAAGTCTGGGTGTTATACATCATAATTAGGCTTAAGAACCGAAAGTCAGCTGAGATGAATGAGGGCAATTCATACTCTCAAGAGCTGAGAAAGTGATTTTGTGTTTAAGATTGGGACCCTTTTCTCTCTGTGTCCTGCCTGTCCCCATCCCACGGCAGGGCTGGCAGGACGTGAGGCAGCTCTGTGGTCCCTGGGTCTCAGCTGGACGCGTGTGGGGGATGTTGTGATGCGCTGGGAGTGCTGACTCCTCACCAAAACCTGCTGCAAATGAGCCTGCTCCCCTGCAGTCATTCTGCTCGGTGTCTTCAGGAAGAGACAGGCCAAAAACCAGCCTTTACTGTATAGCAATTATGTGTCTTTTAATTAGATATTTAAACAACTAAATTTTACAGTTATATACGTCTAGAGATTGATGAATGTCAAGAATATTTTAATTATTTTATGTTTCTGATTTAATGAAAGTCACAGTCATACAGGTTAGAAAGGGAAGGGCCACCTACTGTGTAAAACTGAGATAGTTTCAAACTAATATCAAGGATATTAGAAAAAATTCAGATGGGAATCAAATATGTCTCAAAGAAAATGTGAATCCTGCAAGCTGGGCTGTAGGGTTTCTCCCAAAGCTGGTTTGATGTTTCTTGACTCCCAGTAAAAGAGACTGCAGGGATGTACAGAGTGACTAGGCTGGAGCAACGCAGGCAAATCCTTAAAAAACCTCAACAAAACAACAGAAAACAAGGAAAAAAACCCTATGTTAATATTGAAAGATGAGAAAGGTAAAGCACCACAATGCTTGAAAAATGGCAATAAAAAACCTCGGCAGGATTAGTATTTCAAAGGGAGCAGCACTTGATGAAACATTTGGAAAGCATGCGAGGAGAAACATTCCAAGCAAAATGAAAATATATGTGTATGATGGAAACAGGATAAATAGAATATTCCACTTATAATTACCATGGCAAGAATGCAGCCCAAACTTCAGAATTCTTAATCAGGTAAAATTGTCATTGCTTTTAAGTCCAAGTAAGGCAGTGGGTTGTGTTGAGTTTGAGATGCGTTGGATAAAGCTGTTGGCAGGACCCGTAGCTGCTCTGAAGAGCAGGTTCATGAGCAAAGGAAATGAGAAGACCCAGAGCTTGCACCACCAGCGTGTTGTGGGTGTGCTGCGAGGAGCTGGGGGATACAAGGCACTGTGTTCTTATCAGACACCAAATGGGCAGTGCAGGTACCAAAAGATCTTGGAAAGGTCAAAGGTCTCTGCAGAATGCAGAGCTTCTGTCAAAAACCCGAGTTCTTCTCCCTCACATCAGTGCAGTGATTATTCAGATACTTTGTGGCTACATTGATTAAGGAGTGAGAATTGCAGTCTGGTTTCTACCCAGAGTGCCCTGTTGAGGACTGGGTACTGAGCACCCATCTCTTTGGAGCCAGTACATGTCTCAGCCCAAAGCTGCCTTACACTTCATCTCATCATTTGTTGGCACTGGGGCAGACTCCTCTTCTTCCCAGAGAGTTTCCCACTGAAATGCCTTACAGCCTGCTTTTTGCCCCTGCTCTCATTCAGCTGGGGAGGAAATGCTGTCTTAGAGGGAGCAATAAGTGGTGAGATTGGAATAGATGCCCAGTCCCCTCCACTGGAAGATTTTGGTTTGATGCTGCTTTACCAAGCAGGTTTTTTATTATAATAGTACTTGCGTATGAGACTTGGCATAATGTAATAAAGGCAAGGAGCAGGTACATATAAAATCTTCTGCTTGTAGTGGCAGCCCATTTCTTTGGGTTCAAATAACATCAGGTAATTATAAACTGAAGTGATCACATCTGAAGAAAAAATTTTCACGGTATCCATGACATAGTTTGATTTACCTTCCCCATATTATTTCTTAATTTAAAAATTACTGCATGCTGTCTTTGAAATGTTGCAATTGTGTTGGTATTTGAAGTACTTGTAAGTACTTGTGCAAATCAGTTTTTCTGATGTTTGTCTGCAGGGCGAGGTGTGTGTTTATGTGCCCAGGGGAAAGGAGATGCATTTGCATCCAGGAGGGTGTAGCAAGTGAACGGGTGCCAAAACAGTCTGTAGGAACAGTTGCACTAAAATAGTACAGGGTAAAAATGTTGGCAAATGAAAATAACCAGCTTCTGAAGAAAGCATGGAACTAATCCTCCCTGTAAATGCTGCTCCTCTGAAAGCCCAAATGATAGCTTTTGGTGATGAATCTTTCTAAAGACACTGTAGAGCCACCATATTGCACATATGAAGATACACGGTATTTTTGTAGATATAATTATATTTCATATAGTATTGTTAATCTTTGAGGTGCTGATGAACAGTTATTACATTTCTGTACTTTAGAGACATCTTAACTTTAGGATGTTTCAGTGAAATCATTACTATTAGCCTCAGTAGGTGTTGAATTAAACCCCGATTTATGTGGGACAGCTAATCATACATAGTATTATACCTGTTTTTCATGTGCTTCTCAGCCAAAGATCTAATAGGATTTTATGCACGTAAAAACATAATTGCTGCAGAGTATCTCCAGAATATTTTAGGTGATTCAAGACCTCTTATTCATAAGAGCAGATAATAGGTACCTGATCTTCCCACTCCTCTGCAGCGCATGCAGCTTGCAGAGACAAAATTGCTGGTGTATTTTACTCTATAGCTTGGCTTTGAATTGTTGCTGTATGATTCCCACTTTCAGACTTTGGCTTGAAGTGAAGTCTGCCACAAGGATGTGCCACGTAGCCTGGGAAGAAACCCAGCGGATCTTTTATCATTATTGCCTTGTCTCTGGCTCACAGAGAAGCAATAGCCGCAGATCAAGACTCTGTTCAAAGCAGAGATGTCAGCGCTGAATTGTTTTCTGGTGAAGGAAGGATGGATAAAATATTAAATGCAATCTTCTGCTTGCCCTTATCTTTTTGTTCCCTGGCAGGAATATTGTACTGTATTTCCATGGTTCTGTAATGCAAAGTTGAAGGGATGCAGGTTTGTGAAGAAAAAAACCCCAACAAACAATTAATTGTTCAACAGTAGAAATTACTGTTATAAAAATAAGTGTAGATTGTATTACATTTGCTTTCTTCTGTGAAAACACTTCTATCTCAAGCAGGGAACAGCACATTTTTGGGACCTACACACTTTGATTTCCATCCACCTGCTGCTGTAGCTATTGTAATTTAATTCACAAAGACACTACTACTTTGAGAGCAGTGGGTGAGTTTGCCCACTTTGGAATGAGATCATTTTGGAATAGACGTGTCTGTCTGCCTCAGTCCCCTTTCTGAGCAGCCTTTAAGCCTTTGGGGATCCTTAGGGATCGAATTGGGTGTTGGGGCCCAGCAGAAGGAGGGCAGAGGTGGGAGGGAGCTTGAGATTTTCAGTCCCTGCAGCTCCTGTGGGAGCTTTGGCCTGGGTCCAGCAGAGAGGAGGAACCGGCTGCACCGTGAGCTCTGGGGTGCACCGGGCTCGGGGCCACACGGCCCTGGACACTGAGGAGCTCCTGCAGCCCCGGGGGGCACCTGGGACCTGCCTGTGTCACCTGGGGACCCGCCGTGTCACCTGGGACCCTCCTGTGTCACCTGGAGACCCACCTGTGTCACTTGGGGAACCGTCTGTGTCACCTGGGGATCCATCTGTGTCACCCGGGACCCACCTGTGTCACCTGGGGACCCCTCATGTCACCTGGCACCTGCCTGTGTCACCCGGGACCTGTTTGTGTTACCTGGGGACCCTCCTGTGTCACCTGGGGACCCGCCTGTGTCACCTGAGCGTGGGACAAGCGCCCACCATGGGGTAGCCCTGACAGCTCTGAGATGGGTGAAGGTTTGAGAGGCACTCGGTGGTTGGTGGCGGGCGCAGACGGCTCCTGGAGCGAGGAGAGGTGGCGCACACGCTGCACAGGGGCTGCCCTCACTGTGGTCAGTCGTGCCAGAGAACTGTGACACAAATGGAGCTGTGCTGGTCTCTCTGGGCACAGGGCTGGGTGTAGCCTCGCTATCACTCAGAGAGGTTTGTTCCTGTGGCAGACTGTTTTACATTTAGGTACTGATCTACCAAATCTTTGGTCAGCGTTTTATTCTGAACTGTCTGTATTTCCCTTTGCAAACAAGCGTGAGCTTTCTCATAGAGGAAAAGGATGAAAATAGCAAACAGGCTGAGAAAGGCGGCCCACATCTTGTGTCACGTCTGACATAAATTCAGAATTGCTTCAAAGTGTGCATACTGAACAAGTAGCTACTCTGATTCTTCTGAAGCCGTAATTTCAAGCTAGGTAGCTTCCAGCAGTTGAATTAAGCTTGTCAGCCCAGCACTGTTATTTGGAATGCTGTGAGCTCTATCCCCGTCAGCTCACGGGGCTGAAGTGCAGTAAAGCTGTTCAGGCAGACAGGCTGCGACTGTCTCAGTGGCTCTGGGATTACAGGTTAACCAAGAGCACGGCACCATGGCGGGGTTACAAATTCCTGCCTGTGATTTGCCATGAATTGATTTTCCCTTCAGCCCTGGCCGGGGGCAGGAGCTGGGGGCAGTCCTGGGTGCACCCCAGCCCCTGGAGCCCTGGGGAGAGCACAGAGGATGGCTTTGCTCTCTGCTGGAGCTGGGCTGGCACGTGCACTGCCAGGTCCGAGGCAGGGCCCAGGCCCCAGGTGTGTCCAGGTAAGGCTGAAGGAGCAGGGGAAGAGAGGCAGTGAGAGGACAGGAGAGGCTGCGAGGGAAGGGGATAGGAAGTCGCTGTAACTCGTGTTTGGAAGCCGTCCCAAAATGAAGAGGCAGAGAGTTCATATATAAATTACATGGGGGTTTTTTCTGGTCTGGAATGTCAGGAGGTTTTCCTGAAATTGTAACTAGAAGTTCACCGATACAAAAACTAGCATTTGATCTTTGAGTGTATGGGATTTGGGAACAGTCTGCGTGTGGCAGGCCAGAAAATAAAGGAGGTAAACGATTTACAACCATTTATTCTTTTATTAGAGTTCTTATCTGTGTAACTGATTAGTTGCCATAGATACAGACAACTCAGGGGCTTACTTGGGTTGATGAAAACTCTATCATGCTGATTAAAAAAGTGATTTTTCTTGAGAAAATTTTGAATTACTTCCATTCCACTATTCTTGGCCATTATTTTCAACTATACTTTAATTCATGTATGCAATTAAATAATTATGGCATTTAGGAGTCTACTTTTTTTTATATAGCAGCTACAGAATAATTTTGAGTACAATGCCATACCAAACGAACTGTTTTTTAATTTAAATTTGTGATCATATTGACACATATAAATTACTGTTCTGTCAGCTTACAGATGTGCTTCTGTATCTCTAAAATAATGTTTATGATTATTTCTCCTGTTGTAAAACAGCTCCAGAACATGATCAGGTATGGGTTCATGAGCGTGGTTATGAATGTGCCCAGCTTGGTGCCATGTTCTGGTGCTGGTTAAGGATATGCTTCCTTTGTGAAGTTCAGTACTCTAGTGATAAATGTAATTAATACGACTTGGCACATCCTCATTCCAGCTACTCCGTCCAAATAGCAGTTCCTTGCTGTAAATGTAACTCAAATAATTCAAGAAATAGTTTTATATAAAGAAATTATTTTTTAAATTATGCAGCTTTTCTCTGACCGTTTGGTAAGTGTGTGTGGGATGCTCCCAGTCTGGAGTGCCATGGACAGTGGTTTCCAGTGAGTTTAAGGCGGCCACGTTCCTTACAAGTGTATTTGTCACAGGTCCTGTGGTCAGGGTGAATCTGAAATTAGTGCTGAGCGCAGGGGAGAGATGCACCATCAGGGGAACAGGGAAGTATTTTTTGAGTGTTAATGATTTAAAATAAATACACACACAGTGGTTTCTTGAGAACTTAGAAACAGAGGGCACAGCCCTGGCAGAGTGGGTGCATGGTCCGAGTGCAGGGAGAGGCAGGTCAAGGTGGTGCAGCCTCTAGAAGACAGAGAGGAAGAGTGTAAATGGTTTTGTTTCTTTAAGTAGAGTGAAGTGTTTCTTGGCTTAAGGTCTGAACTGGAAGCACTCCCGAATACATGGATTATGCACTGGGCATGTGTCTGGCTCCAGCATGCATGAGCAGCCCTGTGAGCAGTGAGGTTCAGCGCTCAGTTAATTAACAAAAACTGCTCCGTACTGGAGAGCAGAATCCCTCGGCTCAAATGCTCTGGATGCCCAAAGGTTGTGGGCTTGTCCCACTATTCCCTGCAAGCTGAGCCACATTCATTGCACTCCATTGAGCCTTTTGTGTTTGTGGTTACAGAACAGGATTGCCCCAGTGCTGTAATTAAATAAGCAGGTATGGGAGAAACAACATCAGTGGTGCAGTTCTGCAAGGAGTCGCACTCCCTGGCCTGGACAGAAGGGAACTGTGCCATGCCTTGCCCTCAGCAGACCATGTAGGTTTCCCTTACAATCTTTCAGTAGTAAAATTAGCCTTAACTGTATTCTTAATGTCTGGAGTCAAGATCTTAGAGTAAGTATTTCCTGGGGAAAGAAAGGTAGGTTTGAGCAGCTGTAAGTAAATTTGGGATATTAAAAGTATTGAAAGTTTTACAGATGTCTTAAGAGGTTTGAAAAATAGCTTATATCTTTTCAGAGATTAAAACCTATTTTTCTAAGTTAGAACACTCTATTTTGCTACAAACCAATTGGAATTAATAAAAACAGTGGACTCCTATGGATGAAAAAACAACTGAACATGTGTGTGCATCAGGTTTCAGTTTAAACTCCATGAGACTGCAGGGGCTGTAATTATGTCCTTTCCTTTTCTAAATATTCAGATCACAGTGTTCTCAGGCCCAGTTTAAGAATTTTCTCTCTATACACAAAGCCAGGATGAGGTATTCAGTAATTTAGTACCAATTAAAAAATACATATTTAACATAGCTGTCAAAACAAGTATACTAATGTTTGTGTTTATCATCACCCGATGTTGGAGTCTTTGTGATTTTTCCCTTTAATTTTTTGATTGCTGATACCTCCCCACATCGAGCCCTTCTCTTCAGCAGGCCCAGAGGACAGACCTGGGGTCCCCGTGGGGACTCCCAGTATGGGACTCACCTGTTCCCAGTCCTTGGATGAGCAGCAGGATCCTGCACACATTTGAGAAATTAATGACCTTATCTGCTGAAATTCGTTTCGTTCTTAAAAGGCTCCTGAATTTAAACTGGTCAAATATGTCTACAGCAAACATGACTGTAGCAGGATGGATTTGTCCCGAGTTACCAGTGGGCAAGGTTTGGTCTCACGTATTTGCACTTGAGGCCTTTACTCAGGTTAACTCGGTGAGACTCAGAATAGAAAAAATACTAACAGTAAAACCCTCCTGACGTAATCTGTTCAGGATGAGGCTCACAACGATCCACTGGAGGTGTTTCGGAGACTCCAGCAGCCCGGAGGGGAAGCCCGGGCTGCTGCAGCCTCAGCTGTGGCTGTTCTCTTGCAGGGCGCGGGGCTGTGCGGGGGCAGCCAGNTGCTTCATTTGGCCACTTTAGGTAAGGCTGAAGTACCTGGTGTTGAAGTTACACAAATGCAATGGCTCACCTAAACCATCTCCTGGCCAGGCCTGGCACAGGGTCACAGGAGTGGGTCCCAGCCGTGGTGTTCACCCGAGTGTTCACTCATGGTGCTGGGCTTGTTTTGTTTTCAGTTTACTAGCACTGTCTCACTAACTATGGTGATTCCTGTCGCTCTTTAACTTAGTTGTAATGGCAATTTTTTGCACAGTCAAGAGACTAGCCACTGCACAGTCCCACAAATTTTATATATTTAGGATTTTTGCTTTTACTGCACAGCTCATTTCCTGAGCCATTTGCTGAACCAAATCTTAAGTGTATGAAATCTGTGTGCAGGGTCTCAGCTGAGTTACCTTGACTTGCTTCCAGTCGTTTTCGAAATCTCATCAACCTTTTGCGCATTTGTAGCAGCTGGCTAGTAACGAGATTCAAAGCTGGGTTTTATTTTCTAAAAAAAATATGTTAATTTATTTATTGCAAAGAGTATGGTTTAATGGTGGTTTTAAAAGAGAATATTGTTCAGTAAAGATTTTAGAGTATTCTATATGGATTTTTAAAGTCGCTGTAAAGGTTTTTGGGGGCCGTTTCCGCTCCTGGAGTGGGGAGAGCAGGTGAGCCCTGGCAGCCCGGTGCCACCTGGAGTGAGGACACCTTGGACACCTTGGACACCTCCCCACGGCTCCAGCCCCGAGAGGCTCCTGAGCTCGCACGTGGCTTTAAGCAGAAGGAGCAGCTGGAAATACCTAAAGGTGGGGTGAATGCCTTTGAAATGCTTTGCTGAAGCAGAGTTTGGGCGCACACGGAAGCCGAGCGACGTCGGTGTGAGCCCGAGAAATGGGGATCTAGTCGGACACGAACAGGCAGGCGCACGAGCTGTGCTGCAGAGTTCTCAGTGTTACAGTCACCACGCAAGGGAGACATTTGCTTATTTATCTTCTCCGTTTTTACTATGTTATGCTTGCCACTTTTTTGAGGCAATTATTTTTTTTGATGGGAAACCATAGCGAAAGCACAAATAGAACTATTTGTCCAATAGTTTTAAAAACAAAGGTTTTAATTATTTTTTAAGGTTTATGAAAAGCAGAAGAAAATTTATACTGCTGCTATTTAGCCAAAAGATTATTCATAAGGTATTTAAGGCCAGGAAGTGTAAAGTTATGTTTTAAATGTATTGATAATTTGTACATATTGTTTATAAAGGCCTTGTGTTTATTAGAGTTACGTTATTTTGATGATTTCTGTACATACTGGTAAATACCCCCAATTTGTGTGAAAACATACTCCCTTATTTGTACTTATTTTGTAAAGAAATAAAACAATTTACTAAAGTAACACATCGAGTGACATACAGTATTAATTTATCAAACATGAATTTCACATTGTCTTGTAGTTCTTAAGCACTGGTCAGAAACATTTTGCATTAAAATATTAACAGAATACCCACAAACAAATATTAAAACCAAATACTTCAATGTTTTGTTGTGCTGATTCTTATCCTTTGTGAAACATCTAATAAAATTGTCAACAAACCTCGGTGCCATCAGTAGAGAGAATGGATGCACTCAGCAGTGGCTGTCTCAGGAGCGAGGAGTCCAACAAGCACAACAGAACATTCTCTCTCACTTTCTGCCTGCCACTGGGGCTGTGACAGCCTGGACACAAAGTGCTCGTGAAGCCTCGTGCTTGTCCGGCACGGGGCCAGTGCTCAGCAACAGCGAATCAGAACAGTTTTGCTCAATGGAATTAGGTGAAAAACCAGGCTGTGCTTTGCTTCTTGGCCTTTGCCACGCAAACATGTGCTGGCTGCACACCACAGCTTCACCGGGGTTCTGTGGTGCTTAAAAACATCCTACTGATGCTGAGCAATGTTCTTCATTAAGTGATGTTGCTGTGGTTTAAGGCCAGAAGTAAATATTCAAATCAGTTTTTGCTGATATCAATGCCTAAAAATATAGGGAAATAAGTAAAAAATATATAAATGAAACCGTAATAATCTTTAAATAAGTGACCTGAAGTTACTAACTAAAAGAACATGTCCTAGCTTAACTTTTTTTTTTAAAGGCATATTTCTTCTAAGAAAGTGATTGTTTCCACGTCTTCCTTGCCTTTGTGCTGTTTTGCAGTCAATGCTGTGATGTCATGGTTTAAAGTTTCCATCTCAAGTTCACATTTAACTCGGCTGGCGCAGCCTGGAACCCTTTCCAATGCCACCTCAGCAAAGCTGCCCCAAGTACAGGAGCTGCTTTATTGAGCCATTAAAAAAATACAGTAAACACCAAACTGAGGAAGAACCAACCAACCACAAACACTTCCCACGTTCCACAGATGTGTAAAAGCACCATCCCAGTCTGCCTCCCCAGAGCTGCCTGGGGAGAGCACCAGGGGCAGGAGCAGCCCCTGGGATGGAATATCACCTTTATTCCCTGGCTGAGAGGTAAGAACTGCACAGGGTGTGCTGCCACAAGCACCCAGCTCACCCCTNAGCGGGGCTGGCCTGACGACGCCTGCCCCCCGCCAGTACCCCCGTCAGAAAATCACACGCGTCAACCTCAGGGACTTCATCTTCTACATGGAGCAGGAGCGAGGAATGAGCCATTCTCTCCTGCTCTACCGAGCTCTGCTTAAATAAAGCCAACAGTTGGACTGACCGCTCCACAGAAGCTCAACTTGCATTGAAAGCTGTCATTTTAATGTGCCTTCTATTTTTTTCAGAAGTCAATGTTCCAGTAATTTTGTTTTGTAAAATTGTCAGACACATGCAATAAATTCCCTTTATGTAAAAAAAAAAATAAATATATATATATATATAGATAAACCATAAAAATGTGCAAAAGGTTTAAAAAATGTTAACTCCACAAATAAAATCAGCATCGAAGTCTTGCTTCATTTGGCCACTTTAGGTAAGGCTGAAGTACCTGGTGTTGAAGTTACACAAATGCAATGGCTCACCTAAACCATCTCCTGGCCAGGCCTGGCACAGGGTCACAGGAGTGGGTCCCAGCCGTGGTGTTCACCCGAGTGTTCACTCATGGTGCTGGGCTTGTTTTGTTTTCAGTTTACTAGCACTGTCTCACTAACTATGGTGATTCCTGTCGCTCTTTAACTTAGTTGTAATGGCAATTTTTTGCACAGTCAAGAGACTAGCCACTGCACAGTCCCACAAATTTTATATATTTAGGATTTTTGCTTTTACTGCACAGCTCATTTCCTGAGCCATTTGCTGAACCAAATCTTAAGTGTATGAAATCTGTGTGCAGGGTCTCAGCTGAGTTACCTTGACTTGCTTCCAGTCGTTTTCGAAATCTCATCAACCTTTTGCGCATTTGTAGCAGCTGGCTAGTAACGAGATTCAAAGCTGGGTTTTATTTTCTAAAAAAAATATGTTAATTTATTTATTGCAAAGAGTATGGTTTAATGGTGGTTTTAAAAGAGAATATTGTTCAGTAAAGATTTTAGAGTATTCTATATGGATTTTTAAAGTCGCTGTAAAGGTTTTTGGGGGCCGCTTCCGCTCCTGGAGTGGGGAGAGCAGGTGAGCCCTGGCAGCCCGGTGCCACCTGGAGTGAGGACACCTTGGACACCTTGGACACCTCCCCACGGCTCCAGCCCCGAGAGGCTCCTGAGCTCGCACGTGGCTTTAAGCAGAAGGAGCAGCTGGAANACAAACAAATATTAAAACCAAATACTTCAATGTTTTGTTGTGCTGATTCTTATCCTTTGTGAAACATCTAATAAAATTGTCAACAAACCTCGGTGCCATCAGTAGAGAGAATGGATGCACTCAGCAGTGGCTGTCTCAGGAGCGAGGAGTCCAACAAGCACAACAGAACATTCTCTCTCACTTTCTGCCTGCCACTGGGGCTGTGACAGCCTGGACACAAAGTGCTCGTGAAGCCTCGTGCTTGTCCGGCACGGGGCCAGTGCTCAGCAACAGCGAATCAGAACAGTTTTGCTCAATGGAATTAGGTGAAAAACCAGGCTGTGCTTTGCTTCTTGGCCTTTGCCACGCAAACATGTGCTGGCTGCACACCACAGCTTCACCGGGGTTCTGTGGTGCTTAAAAACATCCTACTGATGCTGAGCAATGTTCTTCATTAAGTGATGTTGCTGTGGTTTAAGGCCAGAAGTAAATATTCAAATCAGTTTTTGCTGATATCAATGCCTAAAAATATAGGGAAATAAGTAAAAAATATATAAATGAAACCGTAATAATCTTTAAATAAGTGACCTGAAGTTACTAACTAAAAGAACATGTCCTAGCTTAACTTTTTTTTTTAAAGGCATATTTCTTCTAAGAAAGTGATTGTTTCCACGTCTTCCTTGCCTTTGTGCTGTTTTGCAGTCAATGCTGTGATGTCATGGTTTAAAGTTTCCATCTCAAGTTCACATTTAACTCGGCTGGCGCAGCCTGGAACCCTTTCCAATGCCACCTCAGCAAAGCTGCCCCAAGTACAGGAGCTGCTTTATTGAGCCATTAAAAAAATACAGTAAACACCAAACTGAGGAAGAACCAACCAACCACAAACACTTCCCACGTTCCACAGATGTGTAAAAGCACCATCCCAGTCTGCCTCCCCAGAGCTGCCTGGGGAGAGCACCAGGGGCAGGAGCAGCCCCTGGGATGGAATATCACCTTTATTCCCTGGCTGAGAGGTAAGAACTGCACAGGGTGTGCTGCCACAAGCACCCAGCTCACCCCTCACCCCGTGCCGGAGGGCAGGGCAGGAGTGGATACGGGATAAAAACAAGAGCCTGAACGGACTATTGAAGGATACTTTGGACTTAAAGGTATGAAAGTAATAAATAAAACACGTCTATCTTTTTGTAAGACATGGCTACATCAAGCTGAATGGAGCAAAGGGCTGGAGAAGACGCAATCAAAAAGTCTCACCTCTTTCAAACAACATGGGAGATACAGTGAGTGTTCCACCCTACGTGCTTGTTTTTGTTCATTTACTTTACAGAAATGTTTATGGCATGAAGTACTGTATAAGAAATGTGCATACACAAATACATGACAATTATACGTTAAGTTCTTTACAATATTAAATGTATAATATACAATTCTACAGATATCTTACATACAAAGGTGAATGTTGTGCCATATATTCAAATATGGCAATGCCTAGCAACTTTAGAATGTCGTACAAGTATAAAACCACAAAATAAAATAACTTTACAACTCTTAAAGTAGACAGATTTGCTCAACTGTTCTGCTAAGGTAGCAGGCCAACCGGCCAGGATTGCCATTAGGGATTTCTGAGTTGGGTGACCAAGGTAGGAAAACCTGCAGAGGTCTGATTTTCCATGGACAGGTATCCAGCCCTTTTCCAAAAATTAGACCCCTGCCTAGATTTTACCTTGGATAGTCAGTACAGCTCATTGCTTTTGAAAATACTAGTCTTAAACATGACTTTTAAATTTTGCCTGATTGCAATCAATTTTTATTAAGAACTGTTGACCACTTAATACTCCGTCCCTTGTTCCATATGGCCATATTTATGCAGCTGAAAAGAGTTTAATTAAAATTCAGCATCTACAACAGTATTCTATAAATTAATGTGGGAGAAACTAAATTGTGATTAACACATGAATTAGTGACTGAGGACTCAATCATGCTAAACAGCAATAAACAGGATTTAGCAGAATGCTATTTATAACCTTGCACCTGCAAACACGGTGCTGTCTCCTGAGTTAGAAAGCCCTGTGAGTCAGTGCCAAGTCCTGGCAGAGGCAGGACCCTCCTGCAGACAGACCCCTGACTTTGTTACAAAGAAAGTTGCACAGGTAGAGGGCAGCTACAGAATTTAACTTTGAGTAATAATTTAAAATAAAACAATTTAAACCGAAGGCAGCCTGCTTTCGTCTGGCAATGGCAATACAGGGTTTTAACAACTCTTTGCAAGAATTCCAGACCCATAAAGGCTGGGCTTGTCCAAAATTCTTTAACTTTCCTGCTAAAAGGGGGCTTCTAACATGGTTAGTAAATGATTAACAAGGGGTGGCTTGCTTGGTAGAACCACGCTTCTTTGATGATGCAGAACTTAACAGTTGTTGTGTCAAAACAAGATTGGCTTTAAAAGAGCTACAGCTCCACGTGGGGTATTTGACCCTCGTGTGATGGCGGATGGCATTTTATTTTGTGCTTCCAGATCCCTACTGTTGCAAATATTGCCATAAGTGGGCCTGTTTAATTTCTTGTCACTTGTTTGGTTTGGTCTGAGGGGATGGGGGTTAAGTACTGAGCACCAGTGACTATGAATCAGTCCTTCCCTGGTTCTGGATCCTGTTCACAGAGAGAGACCTCGGTGGAAATGTAGTATAAAAATAAGCCATTTGCTGATGTGGGCGAGTACAATCACCAGGTGACCGCGATGCCGGGGCTGTAAAGCACGTCTGATATGGAGGAGGGGCAGCAGTCAGGGAAGGTTCTCAGTGCAGTTTTTAGGGCTCTTCCTCCCGCAGGCGCCCCCGTGCCCGCGGCGCAGCTCTGGGGTGTCCCTGGGCTCCTGCTGCTCAGTCCCACTGCTTCCATGGCTCTTGCTGCACGAGTCCAGCCCAGCGCCAGGGCCTCCGGAGCTCTGCCTGTTGCACACCGCTGCTGGTCAGCCCAGAGTACATCCCAGCCCTGCCATGCTGCGTGTGCTCAGGAACTCCGCCGTGAACAGCACGCAACTGCTTTTCAAATGCATTCCATGGCTGGCTATGTGACAGGTAGTTTCAGAATACCACTAACTGGCAACGTAAAGTCAAAATCTGTTTGCTAATACTGTTTTGCAAATCCTTAGTGTTTCACATGAGGGACTATTAAACACTTCTACGGTTACAAAGGGGCCATGGGGAGGGTCTAGTCCAGGGGCTCCTGTTTTATTCTGATTGTTGGGGTGGGTTGTGGTCGTCTGTCTTCACGACACAGCACGTATTCGCTGAACTGGGAGGAATCCACCCCACCACCACAGGAAGCTGCCACGTTAAATCCCTTCTGAAATAATCTTTCGAGCACCTGCGATGTGGAGGGAAAAAAAATCAGATTAACGTTTAGCAAATTTTGGTGATAAAAGCATTCGGAAGCACCAGATCTAAATGATGAATTTAGCCTTTCGAGTCCTCATTGAATGAATATTATTCAGCTATAATTCTATAACTTATTGTTAAATGACTATACTGTGATTAAAGTCTCGCTCTCAGCAAACCTCAGTAGAAAACAAAAATTAATCAAAGAAATAAGCACTCTGCAGAGCAGCTTAGTACATTATAGAAAAGTACTGGACTGTGGTGATATTGATGCTCTCACTGCTCATAGCAAGCCACATCAGATTTAAGTTCTAATAAAAAGTGCCAATTATTCATTAGTAATATGAACAGTTTGAGAGAAAGGGGGGCTGAGAAGCTCTTCCCTGGCAGATGAAAATGTATTAGGAGTTTGAATGACATATCCACCAGATCTTCGTGGCAATCACAGCTGTTTGCCCTCGCTGGAAGGGAGCAAAGCATGGCAGGGACAGGATGCAGAGCCAGGACATGGAGAACAGGGAAATGTTCTGGCCCAAGAAAGAGGTTAATCTGTACTGCCCAAATATGTATTTTCTCTTTCTCCTCCTAAAGAAAAGTTGGTGCAATTTAGATGCATGAATTAAGAGAACCCAGAGGCAACTTTAATTTCTGTGACTGTCACCCAGCACATTTCCCCAGGATATCCTGATCCTGGCACTGGCATCGGAGCCGTTTCTCACATGTGTGAGCGTGTTGATACTCGGCTTCCCAGCAGGGCAGGACACACCAGGCTTCTCCCAGAGTCAGGTGAGGGCAGATGCCAGATCCACCGCGGGCAGATCACAATGCAGGACCCACTCGGGCTCTCCTGAGTCCTGGGCATCAGCCTGGAAAATGGTTGTTGTGTTTTTCTCTACTGATAAATGCCATCCAGGAGCAGCAGCCTGTGCTGTTCTCCAAGAGCCTGACCCAAAGTGTGGCTCCTGCTGTGGCAGCACGTGAAACAGGGAAGTGACCCTGTGGTTTACTAAACCTGAGGATCCCAGTCACAGCAGCACCAGCCCCGTGTGCCTCCCCTCTGCACCCACAGCAACCTGGACCAAGCCCTCTGCAGACTTGTTCTTCGCCCTAGAGAAGTGTCTAAGCAATACATCCACCTCCAGACAGAGTAACTGGTACTTTCCTGGGCTCAGGTTCTCGAAGGAGTTTGGTCTGTGTTCAGTGTCACTGTGAGCACATCAGGACTTACCCCAGAGCACTGCCCTCGCCCTCACACAGACCCAAGAGAGGCCACCCTGCATTTCTTTTGCCAGAGTGTTGGCTTTGCTTTTTCTAGACACATGATTTTGGAAGGACAGCTGTGTCCAGGGTGGTGTCGTAGTGCAATGCAAACCATGGCAGCAGCATTTGCTGTCTTTAATGCGCTCGATCCCTCCTTAGGGGCAGCCTGTGTTATCCATCTGCATTTAATCCAGGGTTTGGCTACTCAGGGGTAACTAAAACGTTTTACTCTTGCTACCCTGGCTCAAGGGACAGGCAAAGGAAAGGCTGCTCCAGCAGAGCTTTGCCTGAGTCATGCCGAGTCTGCTGAAAATCAACTTTCCTGAGGAGTTCTGCCTGGCCCTGGGACACAGGGACTTAAGATTCTCAGGAAGTCACATCTGCCCAATCTCCCTGACTTTTGCCCTGATTTTCACATACTCTACACTGCAAGAAAGTAGTAGAACTGAAAGACCAAAAAAGCACACCAGAGTATGGAAGAAAGATGAGGTGGGAGAGAAGAAAAGAAGAGGCAGGAGAATGGGTTAGTAAAATACATTTAAGATAGAGAAAGCTTTCATCTCTCTTACTTGCCCAGGCTGTATGTAGGGTAAAAAGGACAGAAATGGGGTGCAGTCTGTAGGACAGAAATGGGGTGCAGACACCAACACTGTTCCTCCTCAGAGAGGACGACAGGAGGAGTCTGAGAAGGAAGGAGGAATAAGACATCAGCAGGCTGCTGTTTCACAGGCTGGAATATATTCTGCCTGTATTATGATCACTGCTCCAAGCCGTGGCAGGATGAAGATGAGAGACAACCCAGCCATGGGAAAGGAGGCTTCTCCCACTGAACTGGATAGTGGAACAGAGGATTGACAGGCAAGATTTCTGAGAGAGATGGGACTTCAAAATCCTTGCTAAAAAGTTTTTTAAATCAATTTGCTTGTAAGACAAAACAAGCTGGGGGGTGCCCTTGGCTTGCCTCAGACCAAAGCTATGGAAAGCTGGATGTTAACAGAGGATTCTTTTTCACTGAGCCTCTCTCTGCAAACACCCAGTCCAGAGAGACATTACACCTCAGAGCACCACGCGCCAAACAAAGCGATTCATTTTTGCTCAGTATGTGCTGGGAGGACCAGACTGCAGGCAATAATCTGGTGTTAAAAACCTTGGGATCATCAATTTTCTCAGCAAGAAAGAGAACAGGCCAAATCCTGTAAACAATGCTGAGGATGTTTAAATACTGCAGTTTTAAGTGTCACTTGGGTGAGGCTGAGCTCAGGTCTAGGGAGAAAGGCTCCTTTCAGTGCTTGCCTGCGTGAGACTGAACTGCATTTTCAGCATGGGCAGGTTTAAATTCCATTTAGAGAATTCGACTCTATACACATTATTTCTTCTGCAGGTAAGATACGGACAGGGGGAAAGCAGTGACTGTCTCTGCTACTTTGCTGAAATCAGAGCTACTTGGCTGAAAATCTCCAAAGAGGATATGCCAAAAACTGAGTATCAGCTGTGACTCTCCCATGTACAGGGACACATGCATGTTATTAAATAGAGGATTTGTGCTTGGATTTAATATATGCTGTCTTCCAATATTCCAAGCACATCTGATTTTGTTGGAAGGTTTTCCAAATGGAAACCTGATCCTTTCACTTACTGCATTTCATTTAAATTTTGCAGAATATTAACAAATACATTCTTAATTATAAAGACTTAATGTTCAACATTCACAAGCATCACAGAATTTTCTCTAAGGTAAATTCATGATTCCCACCAGAACCTATTGCAAGGAGTTGAAAAAACCTATACCTATATATAATTACAAATGGGTGTAAAATTAAGAGTTACTCTATTTTTTTTGCCTATTAGGTGTTGATGTTCTTTGTTTTATATGCACAGTTCTTGATATAAAGCATGTAATGAAAATACTTTTCAAATATAGAAAAAAATGTATTAATATTGCAATTGTGCTACCAAATACACTGAGGAGAGCATAGGGAGACAGAAGTAATGCATCACCTCAACAAACAGGAGACAGGCTTCCCGTGTTGCTCTTTGGGATTCTTTGCAAGTGATTCTGCTCTTCCAACCCATCTCTCTTAAGTGTGTGCATTTGCCTCGCTGTACTTCCAAATTCTGACTTAATATTGTTTTGCCAAAAAAAATCCTTGGAGGGGGAAGAGCAGTGCCTGTGTGCTGACCAGAGTTCATCAGAGCCAATGCTAATTAACTTCTGATTACATCAGCCTTTGGTCTCAGAAATGCATCATTTTCCAGAAAGTGTTTGAAAACATTTTCTATTAATTATATAGTAAAATGATGTAATTTAGTAAAATGATGTAATTTAACAGTATTACTTATACTGCAGACTCTTTGACAGAATTTTTTTACACAACGTGAACTTGCAAAGAGACCCTTTGATTCTGTCTGAATTTTGACTGAATTCAAAATACATTCACATAATTAACAGTAATTCGTGTTCAGCTTTTACAACACATGTAGCACATGTATCCTACGAGCTACAGCACTGGATAAAAGAGAGCTGAGTGCTCGACCATGTGGGCACCCAGAGCTCTGCCAGGCAGTGCCGGGCTGGCCAGTGGCTCACCGTGACCCTCTGTGGTTTCAGCTCCTCTGATTCCTTGTGTGATCCAACAGGGTGCCATGGACGGCATGGCTGGCACACAAATGCTCTTCCCTACGCACTCACCCGAGCTGAACTGCTCCCTCTCGTCCCAGCACAGCAACGGAGACACCTCCCCGTCCCCCTGCCAGCAAACAGGGCTGCCTCTGAGCCCCCACCCCGGGCTTGGGGCAGCGCACCCCAAACCCAGCCCAGACCCAGCCCAGACCTTGCCGAGTGTGGAATTGCTAAGGACTCTGCAGAATTAACCACAGCCTGGTGACCTTCAAGCAAACACACCACTTGGGCGTCTTGCAGCCAAACCCCTCCGAGCCCCCTGGTTTGGGCTGTGGGTGCCCCTGCAGGGGGGTCCCTGTTAACTGCACCCACCTCTCCACATTCAGGGACTGCAGCTCTCCTGCAGATGTTCCCCGGCAGCCTGGGAGACACAGGCTGCCTGAGCCTGATGTGCAACCCCACACAGGCACAGCAGCTCCAGGTTCTTCTCCTCCCTTGCTGCTGCAGCTCCCTCCCCAGCCGGTCCGGCCAGCCTGGCCCTCGCACCAGCTCTTCTGTGGGTTTTTGCCCGCTGGGGAGTTTATCAAAGGCACGGCGTTTCCCACAGCCCAGTTCACATCTGCAGCCGCAGCCCATTGCAGGGGATGGTACCTTGGGAAATACTCCCCTCTAGGTTGATTTCCCTTCCCAGAACAGGAGCATTTGCAGCGTATTCCAAAGGAATACACACGAAAACCAAGAGCCCCGTCTTGCCCAAGTTAATTAAAGCCCAAGTTAAGGGCTTGAACCACGGCCTGGTTCCTCCCCACAGCCCCAGGACAGGCACACCAGCAGAGCTCTGGCTGCAGCACTGGTGATCCCTGAGAAATGGCACTGCTCGCCCACAGGCTGCTGCCTGAACACAGACCAGGTATTTATTCCTGCTGCCATCCACCTATCTGTCCAGTTATCTTCTTTTGTTTCATATGTTTAATTTTAAATCTAATGTCAAAACTCTGAGTATAAAATGAAATACATTTTTGTTTAAAATACTCTGGGCAATTTTTATAGAACATCCTTTTTGAAAAAAAAAAAAAGTGCAGAGATCAATTTTTTTAAGTCCATCCCGCAGGCACCATCATTTAATTATGAGTGAGACATAAATTATGCATTTACACATTGTTGCATTTTCTATAAAATGGTGTGGAGATTTTTTTGTAGTTTTTGGAACTCTCTCTTTCTTCCTAGAGGCACTTTGGAGGAAAAAAAAACTGCCAAAGGCTATACATTGATGAAAAAAATTAGCATTTATCAGTGTAACACCATTATGAGGCCAGCATGGCACTAACATACACAAAATCTAAATGTATTTTTCTGCTTAGACTTAGGAAAACCTGAAAGGCTGTGATCTCACCAGGCAGAAAAATGTTTCCTTGCATTATAAGCACTGAAAGTAATTGGGCAGAAGCAAATAATCTGCATATAATTGAACAAGACATAGTAAAAAAGCACCCCAGCAAGGGATGAGGCAGCACGCGAGGCCATTCCTTACCTGCACGGAGTTCAACCGGCAGTATCCATTCAAGGGAAACCTGATAACGTGGGTGGGGTCCTGGTTCCAGCCCGCGTTCACCGAGTTGCACATGACATCCCCCGTCTCCGGGAAGATCTCTTCTATCAAAGCCTTCTCCCCGCTCAATGCAATTCTTTCCCCCAGATCTGGAGTCACTCTTACAACCAGGCAGTCACAAGGCTGGAAATGTTTCCTTTGTTCTTTCTCTTGTTTCCATCGCTCAAGTTCCTTAATCATTGGCTGCAGCTGGTAATACTTTGCTTCTTCATATAAAAGATTAAAGTCCTGAGAAAAAAAAAAAAAAAGAAAAAAAGAGAGGGAGAGAGAGCAACTAGAAATGCTTATAGTTCTCTTTTAAAAATGAGTATTGTTCCTGTTTGACCTACTTAGGCTTATGTACTGTCAGCAAGAGAGCAAAGGCAACAGGTACCCAGGTACTTACACCTCCACAGAAAACCACACGGTGCTGGTGTTCAATCTGTTTGAGCTGACTGAGAAGTTTCCATTGCACCGAATTATCCTTTCATTTATTATCCCACAAGCTCAATGCCAGCAGGCTCTACTCCTGGATTAAGAAATCAAAATAGGTGGGTGCAATAAGCAAAGCTTACTGAGGTAAGAGGTGTTCCAAGCCCCGATCTTCCCTCCTGGCCTCGGATCCTTCTGACCTCACAGCAGATCTCAGGCTCTGCTGTCGCCTCTCACACACATTAGGAGATGGAGATGTCAGTTCAGCTTCACTTCTCACCTGTCTTTGCTGAGGCTGAAATTCAGCCCCAGCAGCTGAGCTGCTGCCTGCAGTTGATGACTATTCATGTATTTGAAGTGTTTGGAGCCTGGTAAATGACACGGAGGCAGTGACCATGCTGCTGGCCGGGAGCCAGCTGGGTGCTCCAATGGCTGCACAGAACTTCTTCCCTGCCCTTCTCCAGCCCTTCACTTGGGCTTTGGGCAATTCCAATTCCCAATCTGATCCAATTCCCAGTTCAGTGATTGTTTCATCAGATTCTGACAGATCTTCCCACCTCAGCTGAGATATGTGAGAGCACACCGAGGCGCAGGGTGTGAGCATCCCCAGACCCGAGAGGCAGCTGAGCCCTCCGGGCCCCGCAGAGGAGGAGGAGAAGGCCAAGGACAAGGACAGGGCCCCTGGGGGCACTTTGCTCCCCCAGCCTCCTCCAGCCTCCTAGGGGAAGAGGAGCAACAAGAGCTCAGCACCGGCTCCCCCCTGCACAGACCTGGGTTTGCTTTCCTGCCTCTTGCACCTCTTCACAGATGCAAATGCTGCACCACAGGTGCTTTTGTGGGGTGTGCCAGAGGTCAACACCTGCGACAAAGGCCAGTTCTACACCAATGAAATGAAATGAAAAATCAAGACTGAAGGGACTGAAATAATTTGGATTGGAAAGAATATGTCAAGAAGCAATCAAGAAATGGGCACCAAAATGACATGAAAAATAAACGGGTGTGCTGCTGCCCCAGGACTCAGGGAGGAGGGGGAATCAAAGGCCAATGAACATGCAGCACAAAAAGGTGCGACTCTTCACAGTGGTTTGGAATTAACCTGTAAAATCTCTTGCTGCAGGGTATACTGAACCAAAGCAGTTAGCTCTGCTCAGATTTGGCACCACAGAGCCACCGGTAGTGGAGGTGCTCCTTCAGCCCAGGGCTGCCTGCAGCCTGGAGACGTATGAATATTCACAGTGACAGGGCAAGGTGATCGACTTACAAAAGGGACATCCAATCCTTTACATCTCTTTGATGTCTGCTAAGGTTGGGACAATGTGCACATGGCTGAGGGAGAAAAAAGGACAGGAGGATAAGAGAAGCAGAGAGGAAGAGGGATAAGAGCAAGTGGGAAGAAATGAGGGCAACCAACACTCTCACGGGACAGCTCGAAGATGGAAAACAACAGAAGATTAAAGCAGAAATCATGCAGAGAGCATGCTGCAAACAACCAACCACAGATGCTGGGAACAGGCCAGGCTGAGAGGTGTGGAGGCTGCCTGCACGACCTGGTCTCAGGTAAGACAGCATCAGCCCCAAAGCCTCGTCCTCTTTTGGCAGGTATGCTCACCCTTCCCCAAAACCAGCACTCTCTGCTGAACCATTACTGCTTTCTCTGTCCACCAGTGACACTCCCTGGGTACTGAACAGGGGATCAGTTTAAACCTACAGGGATTAGTGGCCTAAATGAAAAAAAAAAAAATCTGAAATCTCTGTGCAGGACACTGAATCAGCAGAGTCTACCACCTAACTGTGTTCACTACAGAGGTGTGTGCAGTGGCCTGCCAAATGTTCACTTGGCATCTTGGTGCCCTGGACTGCTTTTTCAAGCAAAGAAACATGCAATGCCAAGGAAAAATGTAATGGCGTAGAGTGAACAGGAGCATCCAGAACTTTCTGAAAGCAATGGAAAGTCATTGGCTGTTTTCAGTAGGTCCTGAAAACACAGTTTTTAGAGTATCTGGGTTCATGGACACTATAAAATAAGGTTATTATTTGTAAAATCAATCAAGTGAATATGTGCTAAGAAAACTCAACAGTAACACCTGGAAGAGATGGTACAGTGATAGAAAAACCTGTCCTTCATTTCTGAGAGCAGAGAGCAGTACAGTGCTCCTGATGCTGGATGCAAAGCCCATTACGTTACAGAGTCTTTGACTGCCTTCCCTGGCTTTGGACTAGCCTGACAGTATCCTGAATCACAGGACTTCAGTGGTCCTGCACCCTCGGGCCAGAACAGCAATGCCACAAACCAAGCAAAACCTGGATCACACCACCCCTACTTCTCCCACAGCCACCTCAGCCCACCCCATCAACTGCAGCTTTTCACTGACTCTTGCTAGCTGTCATTTGCCCCAAAGTGAAGAGGATAAATTTTACATTCGGATACCATTTTGTGAGAAGAAAACCTGCTTTCAAATGGAACAGCTCTTCCACTGCTGTCCCCAGAATGACAGAGCCACACTTCAGGTGGCTGTGTGGAAACCAGGGCTGTGCTGGAGCCCCACGTGCTCTGTGGGATGAGGTGGGCACCTGCTACAACAGCCTGGGCTGAGTCTGGTCTTGCGGTTAGTCTGTAAAGTCAGACTCTCATGGCTGTGTCTAGTCCACACTTGGTTCAGCACAAATACGGAAAGGGCAGTGCACCTGAAGAGGGGCCCTGTAACAGACCCTGGGAACTGAGGTGTGCTGGTGCCCAGAGGTGATGTCAGGGAATCAGGGCACTACCATCAGGCAGTGCCAATAAAGGGAATTGGTTGTGCTGTGGCACAGTAACAAGTGGAGGGGACTAAACAGTGTCTTCTGTAGGCAGGAGAAATTCACTGCTGTGAGAAGTTCAGTGCTGGGAAGGGAGAGCTGGTGTGACCCCACTGCAGGGCTGCCCACAGCCACCAGCAGCAAAGGCTGCCCCACCCCGCTCTGCTCCCCCATGGGACACTTCTGCAGGAGGGACTGCAGCATCCTGAGGGAATCTGACAGTGTGGTCAGGGAGGGAAGAGAATTTCACCAAGCCAGGAGTACAGAATGAGTGGCTCACAGCATGGGGGTCCAGTTCTCTAAATCCTGTGCTTGGGGAAGAGCCATGGGCTCTGCACACCAAGCCCACAATCTTCTCCTTCAGGTTTTATACACTGTCCAGAATTCTGTCTGTGACCAGACTGGGAGTGCCTGGCTCTGGACCATCTGCACTGAATGCTTAGGGTGCCCAGGTAATACTTTCCACCCTTGCACTGTAGATATCAAATCCTATCCTGAAGATTTACTGAAGTTTAATATGAAATGTGGAAGTTGAAGAATTAAACCCACAAGAGCCCTCGCACAGGAACTACATGAAAATCTTTCCCTGCTGATAGCTTTGCTAAGTTACCAAAGCCAGATGCAGACAGGAATCTTTCCTGGCTCCATCCAGGAGAGGCACATCTCACTGGAACAGGCAGGGAGTAGCCACAGTGGCCAAGGGCACAGAGGTTCACTGCACCTCAGCCCCAGAGCACATCTGCTGTCCCACGGCAGCACTGACCCCTGCCACTTGCAGCCTCTCTCTCACTGAGGCTCCAGCCTGGTGGCAGGGCAGTGTTGCTGAGCAGCAGGCAGCACTCCACAGCAGATTTGGTACAACACCCAGGAGCTCCTTGTCCTGCAGGACTAATGCAGCTCCCATTTCTTATAAGCATTATCTCTCTGTCTTCCCAGCCCCCTAACAGCAGTATCAGAGCCAAGCATTATGATATAGTGGAGCTGCTTCTGTTTAGCCTGGGAACACATTTTACTCCGAAGGTGATTCCCTCCACCAGTGGCAGTCACAAGCACGGTGCTGTTTGATAGACTGAAAGGGGAGATACACACAGTACAGCCTTTAACTTTTCTGTAAAGTACCACAAAAAGCCTTTATAGCTGCCATGAGCCTTCAGCTTGCTGCGGCTGTTGAGGGAACAAGTGGGGAAGTTCTGCCAGGTCACCAGAAAAAGGGAGCACACAGGCAGGTGAGATGCACACAGCCTTTCTCCAGCCACAGCTCCTGGCCTACATTTAGATCTCACGGGAAACATAAACAGATCTTTCAAAGATGCAGCCTTTTGCCTTTCACAAAATAACCTCCTGCTTTTTGTTCAGTAGAAAAGCTTTTCTTTGTGGTGGATTTCAAGTGGGCTAAATTCTGCAGTCACCTCTGACAAGGGTGACACCTTCCTGGGGAGGAGATGGGAGGTGTGACCTGCAGGGCAGCAGTGCTGCTGTTCCCATGTCAGTGCCAATGGGCTGGTGCAGATCTGCTGCCCAGCCACAGCCAGCCAGCACAGACTGAGACCCGAGTCCCACGGACCTGATGCTGCTCTCTCAGTACCAAAGACATCCTTTATTTCTGTACCTAATGCTGGCTCCTGAACAGGCTGAAATGGTTCTTTCGGTCCATTTTTCACTTGTTATTCTTTATTACATGAAACAACAAACTGTCATCCTAACTCAATGTTTCTTTTATATTTTTAGCGCTGTGAAGATCTGACTCCTGGCTATGAAAGAAAGTTGCTCACTTCTAGATGACAACTGCACCGTTTCCTGAGGTCAGGTTGAGAAGCCTTTAGATGCAAGCACACAAATTTTGTAACTGTATTAATAAATCGGAGTGGTGGCCTTGTCATTCTGGTGCTACAGGTGATCTCTGTAATCCACATAGAACTCAGATGTCCTGTGCCTTAGTGCTCCTGCCCCCTCTGAGAGGGAGTGACAATATACACACTGCCTTTTCTGGTTTTGTTGGATGCTCTCTGAGCAGGGGGTGAGTCTCAGACAAGCAGGCACATCAGCTCCTGGGTTTGTGTGCAGTCAGGCACTGACAGCGAAGGGACACGTGCTGCTCACGGTGTCCTGGGGAAGCCCCTCTGAGGGCAGGGGAGATCAAGGCAGGAGTGTTGGGGCAGCAGAGGAGGAGCAGCTCCAGTGGCAGCCCCCCTGAGCCAGCAGCGTGGCAGAGCTGGGTGCCGGCCCCGTGCCCTGCTCACGCTGTCGTGTCCCTGCACAGACACGGAGCCAGAGCCGGCACAGGGAGCTGGCACAGCTCCAGCCCGGGCACCACCACCAGCCTGCCCTGGGCTGCCTGCGCAGCAGAACCCAGCAAACTCACACTCACTCCTCAGCACGCTTCATGTGGCTCAAATCCCCCAAACCCAGGAAAATTACAGGAGCCAGAAGAGTGCTACTTTCAGCAGGAAGACCTGGGAGACACTTTCAAGTTCTGGCTTAGTAGTAGTTGCAAGTGTAATTAATATTCAGTGTAAACACACCACTCAGACTTGATAATAAAGAATCACTAGCCTCCGAATACACACACCACTTTCTCTGCATTTCAGTGTTAACTTAGTCTGAAAACAACACTGAAATAGCCAACACAATAATGCTGGTGTGGTACTAACATTCCAAACTTTCCAAAATAACCATCTGAGCAGCAATTCAAGTTGAAAAGCAACTTGGCTAAACCTTGAGGCTAATAAACTGCTTGATTAAATTAAGGGGTAAAAACTAATAAATATTCAAAACACTTGATAATGCTTTGTTTGACATAAAGAACATTTAATGCAAGTCTCACTGGAAAAGCTGTCAGGTTTTTTTACCTTAAATAGAGTTTTGCATTTAGAAACACGGAGTGATTCCATTTGCTGCCTTTGATTATTGTCTTCTGTCACTTTAATCATGCTGGCAAAATTACACGATTTCTGTGAAGTTAAATCCGTTTACAGTGCAGTTTTAATACAGCTTTACAGCACATTCTTCTATGCATTTTGATTTAGTTACTCCCTACCTAGCAATGCTTTGCTTTGTTCTTGAGCCCTCATTAGCCTGGGGTTTGCTCTAAAGCTCTCCCAGGGAGGAACTAAATAAAATCCAGTTACCCTGTGCAAAGGGCTGGTGTGGAGCAGCGGCCTGAGCCCCTCCTGCCCTGCCAGGGCTCGCTGCACAGACAAGTCCTTGGCACCCACGGGCACTCTCCCCTGCAGGCTGCAGCCAAGTCCTGCTGGTTCTGTGACTGCACCTCGGAAATCTGGATGCTGGTCGAGGCCACGATCAGCTCAAACCAGCTCTCTCTCCTCTCCTACTCTCTCTTCTCACACCCTGTCCCACTGCGCTGTCCAAAACACTGCTCTAAAGCTTCTCTCCTGCACCTCTCCCATGTCTCCATCCACACCCTTTCCTTGATCCACCTTAGGACTGCCAAAACCTCCCCCTGCCTCGGGACAAGATGTGAGCTGCAGACCCTCGCAGGGTGGGCTCGGACGTGATTATCCCCACTCAGGTGAGAACGGCTGAGTTTGAAGCACGAGCACCAGCTCTACTCTAGAGCAAGAGCCACCACCACAACTCTGGATTCAGTCACAGCTGACCTAGGGATGCTGTGGCCCAGCCAGTACAACAAAGTGAGCTGGCATTTCAGAGAAAGCAGGAGCTTTCCTTTCTAGCAATGCTCTGCATCCTCCAACTGAGCAGATCCCCATCTGCCATCCCAATTTATTCATCATTTCATCCTGGAATAAGTGCTTCTGTTGAATCTTGTCATCTACAGTTTGGACACTTTTGTCTTCTAATTTTCAAACATAAGGGTGACAATGTTGGAAGTTTCGTAAGTGCAAAGCCAAACAAACAAGGCTAAAAGGAGAGCCTTTAGAAAATCAGGGCCTGCCAAGAAACAACCAGCACCATGACTTCATACAAAACACGTCCTGCTCCTTAAAAGGCCCTCAGTCAATTCCATCTCCCAAGAATTAACATTAACTGTGAGCAGATTACTTCCTGAAATCTGCACTGGTTATGTCTAACACAAATCCTTATGGGCTTGTTTAAGGGTTTCTTTTTTATGCCAACAAGAAAAAGATTTACACAGTTCAAGTCCTCTACATATCAAATTTAAAACATTTATTTCAGATTCTGAGCATTTAACCCTGCTAAGTTCAAGTTGCTGATGTTGCTTCTTAATTGTTGTTATACCCTGATAAATAAGCTAAAAATGTGAGAAAATACAATTAGTTTAGAAAAACTGATTTAGCCATAAGCTTCATAGTTTAACTTTTCTTGGTATCCATGACAACCACCAGTCCATTTATTAAATAATAACATCCCTGGTGTAATACACAAGTACTAAAAATCTTAACAAATAAACAGCAATATTTAGTTAAGTGTGTTTAGGTCAAGCACACAAACCAACCTGCACCAAAACAAATGACAGAAAGGGAGGAAAAAACAGATTGCAGACTATAGCTTTCCTTACCTTAAAGTCATCTGGGAGCAGTAGCTTAGATGTCCTTAGGAAGCTTAATATATATCTGAAAATTTCCCCATCTCGATCAATGAAATAATGTTGTTTTAAACTGTCCAAGACGATAGGCTCTGTGCCATTAAACAGACGACTTATTCTGAAACAAAAGAAGAGAAAAAGAGATGGGCAAAAGAGACAAAATCTCCTAACAGCCGTGGGGCTTAAGAACAGCCAGTTTAGGTGCATCACTTCAATGTGCTAAGGCAATGCAGGATGTTAATTAGGTGACCAACACATGCAGGAGGGCAGTGCCCGGTGCGCGGGCAGAGCAGGTTCAGCCCCAGGGCTGCCCTGGCACCAGGCTGGTGCTGCCCTTGGCCAGGGCTGCCAGGCAGGCCCATGGCCCCCACCAGGAAAGCTCCCTGGAATGCTCACCCGTGGCTGGGAGCGTGATTCTGGGGAGAACACGAGTCCCTGGCTGCTGCACGTCCCTGACCACCATGTCCTGTTAGAGAGGAACCAAGTGGTGACTTCAGGGACGGGCTCCTGGCCACGAGCCTGCCTGCAGCTTGCCTGTCATTTCATCAAACACCATCCAAGCCTTTCTGTGCTGAAGGAGAGGCTGCCCATGCACTGAGATGGGGGGTAAGGACCCCTCAGTGTCCATCCAATGTTTTGGAAAAACAGAAACCAGTGGCCCATGCAGCCCCTATGGCACAGCCTGTGTGTGGGACCACAGTGGCACCAGCAGCAGTCCTGGGGATGAGCCTGGCACGGGGAGAGCACCACGGCAAATCTTTTGTGAGGAAAAAAAACGGGAGCAAGACCTGTGAGACCAGGGCATCAGCTGATTAGGGGGCCAAAGGACCACATCAGCTACATCACTCCAGGTTTTTTCACTCCCAAGGAGCCTGCTCTGCTGAGAGCAAACCAGGCATCTGCCTGGCTGCTGCTCCTCCAGCCTCTCCCTTCCAAATGCCTGGCTTCTCTCACAAGGCTTTGTCTTCCCATGAGAAATAACCCAGCTGAATATATGTTCTTGAAAGGGAAAACACAGGAGACAGACAGCAACGACCTATTAAGTAATTGAGTCCATCTCTCTGACAGTGCAGCATTGTTCCCAACTGCAGAGTGTCTCGTCTTTCAAAGTCGAGTCTTAAATAATCCTGCCAGTGAGGACTCCTCCATTTCCCACAGAGACTATCCCACAGCTGGCTGCATTTCACTGTCGAGCCGCCCCTCCAATCGCCCATGAAATCCCCCCGTGTCCCTGGCTGAGACCAGGGCAGGGCTTTCCCCTTCCCTGGAAAACAAGCTCATCAAGCCTTGCTGCAGGCCATGGCCAGCGCTGCTGACGAATGCTGCAGCCACAGCCTGCCTGCCTCCCTCCTCCCAGCACCACCACCCGCCCCAGGCTTCCAGGCCCAGCAGCGTGGGCAGCATCTGGAAGGGATCCCAGTGCCCATCCAGGTGCAGGGAGGGCCAGGTTTGCTGCCCCACTGCCCCGCTGCTGCTCCTGGCTGTGCCCTGCAAGGCTGGTCCTGGGCCCTGGCCCACAGCTGCACCTTGCTCTGATCTTCTAACGTGCTAATGCAGCTGTACATTTATTAATGTGCCATTTATATCTAAATAAAATGGGGAAATATTAAATAAAACTGGACTTAGTAAGTCTCCCCTGAATTTTGCTAAAAAACCTCTGCCCTCTTAATTAAGGGAGCTCCAGGTTTTATCGCCTGCTCTCATGCCCATGCCAGCACACAGCTAGCCTGAGTTACTTGTGAGAATAACCAAGTGCTCTTCTAAACCCTAATTATAACATTTACTGTTTTCTTCAACCTCCAGCGTTCCTACAGTATCAGAGAATACCATCCAGTTCATCTGGCAACATTTAATTTATATAATCATAAGGTTCAGTAAGACTCCTGTAATTTACTGTTTTCTTTTCTGTTGCTTTTTTTTTTGCCCGAGACAGTTAAATATACTACTTTGTACAGTGTTATATTTTATTCCAGGAATGAGACAGTTAATTTATTTCCTTTGGCAGTGTGCTGTGCTGGGATACACTGAAAGCAGAGGAAGCACGGATAGCTTAAGGTTCAGTACATACATTTACCGAGTAAATTTGCATGGCTATTGGAAGTTTTGAGATCTTACATCTAAACAAGCTGCGCTGTGGCTGAACCCTCCTCCCCTCTGCTGCCCCTTCTCTGTGGAGTCTGCAGAAGCAGAACTGCTGGGCTCTGCACAGGCACGGGGCAAGGCTTGCCAACAACGACAGGGCGCAGAGAAGACAGGGTACAAAATTTTAATGGGCCACTCTTTAATGTAGTAAAGCATTTTTTTGGTAATGAAAACAAAACATGAATTTTGAGGCTCCACTTTGTGGAGTGCCCTGAGCTGTATTTCTTCACCAGCAAAATTACTGCTGGGAAAGGAAACTCACAGAGTGTTGAAAGACTTAACTGCCACCCCAAAAACAGAGTGATGAATAGTTTAAGGATTTATTTGACATTTTAGGGGGCTGCTATGTTCCAAGAACCAACTTCATTGCAGCATGTTGTAATGCTGCATGTGCAAAGTGCTCCTGCTTCTCCCGCCTCGCCGGTTTAAACCATACCTGGGAAAGTCCTTTGGAAAAGGCAAGGCTGTGAGAGCACAAAATGAACTCAAGTGGCAGCTTCAAATGGACAGCTCCTGACAGGATTCCTCACCATGTGTGAAGCTACGGAGAAGAGCACAGTGACCAGGAGCAGCTCCATGCTCTGCACTGGGACACGAAGCTCTCCACGGATGGGTCTTTGGTGGCCAGAACAAAATGCCTCAGACAGGAGCAGAGATGCAAAATGCACTCAGGCTGTCAGAGAGCTGGCAAGTCGGCAAGAGCAGGGGGACAGGAAGGGCTCTGCACTGTACAGACTTGCTGCTGATCAATCAGAAATGAGGTGCCAGCCTGGCAGGCAGCCTCAGGAAGCTGCTCCCTGCAGTGACCCACTGTGTGCTGTGAGTTGAAAGTCATGGGGAGTTGCTGCAGCTCAGCCTGGGCAGCAGTCACCCTGAAAATGGTTGTTTTTGTGAGTGGTCATGGCAACCAGTACTGTACTGCTGGACAAATTAGTTAATGGCATTTTCAGGAGGCACCTACTTATGGCACACAGGAATGGTACCTCCAGTGATGCTTGTGAAGAGGCAGGAGGCATAGGGAAGGGAGACCAGGCAAAAAGAGCTGCACTGGGATCCTACAGCAAAGGGCGAGTCTGAACAATGAACACTTCTTCAGCATTCCCATCTTTTTGCAAGAGATGCTCCACTTTCTAATTTAGAAACACTCGTATAATCTGTGTCCAGTATTTAATTTCCATACAGGGAGCAGACTGAGCCAGGATCAACTCCAGCAGCTGCAAGCCTAAGGATGTCAAGTGCCTCTCCACTGCCTCCACTGCCCTGGCCAGCTCCTGCCAGGCTCACTCCATCTGCCCAGTGCACAGATCCTCCCAGTCGCCTCTTCCTCCTCCTCAGTTGCTCCTGCCCTCCCAGCAATGTGCTCTTCCCGCCTGCCTGGTCACAGCTCTGCAGTGCTGCCCACCCCAGCCCTCCAAGGGTCCCTTGCCCTCGGCCACAGAGCCACCACGGGGCTGGTGTCCAGCCTCCAGCCCGGCACCTCCAGCCCTGGCTGGATGCACTTCTCTGCCTCCCCCAAGAGCCAGAACACAACCTGTTGATCCCATTCCTACTGTTTCTTTGTGCTTCTGTTGTTTCTGCTAAAGGTTTTTTAATTTTCAATAATGTTTTGCCAAAACGCCGAGGGGCGAGTTTCTAGCTTTGTACCAATTTTACTATGGTATTAAGATCTTCTTTTATTAGATTAAAAACAAACAACAAAGACAGCCAACCCACAAGGACAAGAGTGCCAGTAAATTCTTTTCTTAGTTTCTTGGGCAAGGCAAGAAGCCCTGTGCTGCCCGCAAGTACCTACAGAAGGCTGCTGCCCCCCCGCTCCATCCTGGTGACTAATTTTCCAGCCTGCAGGCTCCCTGCAGCACCTGTTGGGGCAGGAGCACAGGGGGGGCCTGCAGGGCACTAAGTGCAGCCCCCACAGCAGAGCTCAGGACACACCACCTCCTTCATCGGCTCTCCCTACTCCATTCCAGAAGCAGACAGGGCTTTCGGCACCCCCAGCTCCCTCCAGAGCACCTTTGGTCTTCCCAAAGATCATCCCTGAGCACAGCTGTGGGGCTGCACACCCCACACAGCCGTTGGGGAGTTTCATGGCACTTCGGGAGAGAAAAGGTTTTGGGGTGGGGCAGTTTGCTCTCTGGTTTGGGCCAGTTTAGCCATTTTCTTGGCAGCTTTATTTTGAACAGAAAACAGAAGTTCTTTCCTAATAAATCTGATTCCAAAGATCTTAAGAAGAGCACCCAGTATTGTGGGACCTGTGAGACAACCAGCAACTGGGGCTGTGGCACCGTGAGGCCCCAAGGCCCCCAGGTCCCTCTCCTGTGGGGGCCACTGTGGTCCTGTCGTCCCCTGTGCACTGGTCTGGCCAGTGCAGTGACACAGCATAAGCAGAACTCTCTATCACAATATTGCACCAAAAGTATTAATTTAAGTAATTACATGATTAATATTTAACTGTTCAGTGATATTTTTGTCATTCATAATTTAGTTGTTTACATTTATTAAAAATTGATTTTGTAGACACTTTTCCTGCCCAATGTCAAATCAGCGGGGAACACACATTTCAGCAAACTGTCATTAAAACGTGTTGCTTTCCTAATTTTATGGCAGGAGAGGGGAAGGAGGGAGAAATCCTTGTCTGAGGGTCCTGCAAAGATGTGGTGGGTCTGTGCTGCACTGGGTGTCCTCCGTGCTGAACCTGCCCCTCCGTGTGCCCTCCTGCCCCCGAGCAAAGGCACAGCGGAGCCAGCACGGGCTCTGCAGAGCTCCCTGTGCTTCAGGGGGGCTGCCAGCGGTACCTGGCTTTTGGCCTGGCTGTGGAGGAGGTGGCTGTGGGAAATGCCACAGAGAGGGAGGAGAGGGTTGTTTAGAGGTGGGACACTGAGCATGACCTGAAACTGTCCCGCAGGACACGCTGGCAAAGCATCCCCAGTGCATGAGCAGAGTCCAGTCACTGCTGCTGAGCACGAACTGTGCTGCTTATCTCTCAAATATTTGCGCAAGGTGGGTAGGATAGATACTGTTATCTGCTTGGAAGAGAAAAAATGCCGTGAATTGGAGCAGAGGTGCTTGACAGGCCTTACACTGCGTCTGGCACTGCTGCTCGCATAGCTGTGCCTGTCAGGAGCCTGCTCCCTGTCCTGTCACAAGGCACACACTGCCGGGAAAGTCCTGTGGAAAGGCTCCGAAGTGCCAGTGCCAGGAGCCAGCTCTCTGCTGGCACTGCCACAGTCCAGCTGAAGCAGCACAGGCTGAGCGGGCAGTGGACAGTGCTGACAGACCTTCCCCATAGCATTTTTCCTATTTCCATTATTTCTATAAAACTGTTTGGATTTGTGCACAAGTTCCCAGCAAAGCAAACCATGATGGGGAAAGCATCTGCAGCCGCTTTCCCCAGGGAGGTACCTTAAAACACCCAGCCTGTCTGGAAAGCAGGCCAGGCTGGCCAGAGGACAGGGATAACCCAGCAGATGGGTGTCCTCTGCCTGGCCTGGCATGAGTTATGAGAGAGGTGTGAGGGCACTGCCTCTGCCAGGACACAAGCTCCCTCACGCCCTGTACAGCGAGGAACGTGGCTAAAAGGTGCTCACTGCAGTAGGTTCTGTGATCTGCCTCAATTTAAAACTTCAGCTATAATTAATGTTACAGTAGTATGGCTGCACCAAACCTTCCCTCCCTGCTCTCTGAGCTGTGATTTTAAGCCCTTCTGCAGCTGAGAGAAGAAAGCACTGAGGAGAGGCAGGGGCTGCAGCAGGGGTGGTGCCCACCCAACCTGGCTGCCCTATGCTGCAGAAACCCTGTGAGGCTTTGCCCCTGTAGCTCTTCCACTTTAATCAAGGACATCTTCACCCCCTAAGACTGCTGCAGGCAGTGTGCTTGGCTTGGAGGCTGTTTTGGCTGGGGAGAATTTTAAGCACCTTTTGTTTGGACAGTGATGAGGAAAAACTGTGTGTGTGAGAGCCTGAGTGTTAAACTTTGGGTACAGACTGCTGCTCTGCAAACTGTGACATCCAAGCAGCCACATGTGCCTGAAGGCACAGGCAGTGCCCCAAAAGGAGTTTCTGGCAAAAGCAGGTACCAGCTCAGGTACCAGCCTCCAGACCCAGCTGCAGGGCAGGCATCAAGGCTGTCAGACAGGTCACCCACCACCCTACGGGCTCCAGGCACCCTGGCCAGGGGCTCCTTCTCCTCACACCCACACGGCTGGGCCAAGCACCTACCCTGCGGCAAGGCAGGCTCAGGTGCCACTGTCCTACAGGCACTGCTTGGCATCACTCAGCCCCAGCCCTGCCAGTCCTGATGACACAAGTGAGCTAGTACAGATGTTCAAACACAACTGTGAGAACAAAGCAGAGGTACTGAAGCCTCAGTTTTTAACAAGAGCATCAAGCAGTACCGTCCAACCTCAGCAGAAGGGTGGGGGAGTGTATTGGGTTGGCATGGCCAAGCTTTGGTAGCAGAGGGGCTACAGGGGTGGCTTCTGTGAGAAGCTGCCAGAAACTTCCTCCACGTCTGGCAGAGCCAGTCCCTGGCAGCTCCAAAGACAGATGGGCCACTGGCCAAGGCTGGGGCAATTAGAAATGGTGGTAACACCTCTGTGGTAACAGATTTAAGGAAAAAAAAAAGTGACTGCACAGTTGTAATTGTGGCCAGAGAAGAGCGAGGCAAGAACATGCGAGAGGAACAACTCTGCAGACACCAAGGCCAGTGGGGAAGGAGGGGCAGGAGGTGCTCCAGGCACCAGAGCTGGGACTCCTCTGCAGGCCATGGTGAGACNGACCCGGTGGGTGACCCGGCGGAGGGAGGGCCCTGCTCCCAGGCTGGGGCAGCCCGTCCTTGCAGGACTGCACCCCACGAACAGCACCCACGCTGCAGCAGTTTGGGGAGGGCTGTGTGCCCCTGGGAGGGACTCAGGCTGCAGCAGGTCACAGAGGGCTGCTGCCCCTGAGAGGGGAGCCAAGCTGGAGAAGGCGCTGCAGAACTCTCCTGTGGGAGGGACCCCACTGTACCGCAGGGGAACAACCCCTCTCCCTGAGCAGCAGGGGAAGCTCCGGGGGAGGAACTGACCAAACTCCCATTCCCTGTCTCCCTGTGCCATCAGGGCAGGAATCAGAGCTGGGGAGGAGTGGGCTGGGGGAAGGGTTAATTTTACTTCTCATTATCCTGCTCTGATTTTGTTAGAAATAAATCCAATTAATATCTCTAATTCCAGCCTGGTTTGCCTGTGATGGAATTTCCTGAGTGATCTCTCCCAGTCTTTAACTCGTGAACCTTCATTATATTTTCTCTCCTGTGTCCAGCTGTGGAGGGGCGAGAGAGCAGCTTTGGTGGTGCCTGGAGTCCAGCCAGGGTCAGCTCACTGCGAGGAGGGAACTCACAAGGTAACACGTTTATTCATCTCCAATTCCTGTAACTTCCTGCTCCTGCCTCCCAGTGCTGATCCTGGAATGCCATAGGAGTTTTTGAGCCATATGCTCACTTTGCCGTGCTTCTGAAGGATATTACACTCATTAACTATTGAGCACCTGAAGGAACTGCAGGATCTATTACCTAGATTTAATACTTCATATTTTGCTGTTCAGGCTATGATATCTATTTTTGCTACAGATCAGAGCTAGTCTATATAGTATCAACATGTATTTTTAAAAGTCAATAATCCATAAAGAACATTATAATCTACCATGCAGAATCATTCTTAGGAAGCTCTGGAAGGATTTTCTTTCTTTCTATGCTACCACTAAAAAAAGCAAAATTAGGTATATAATGGATTTTGTAGTTAAAACAAAGCCATGGACAATTCTGTTTTCTGTTCACTGTTACTATCAACTAAAGTCCACTGGAGCAACAGGTAATAAAATCCACTGAAGTGGAAATTACCTATTATTTTTGAAACAGCAGAAAGCATTAATGGTGAGGGTGAGAGATGCTTGTTGTTTATAGCCTATCTCCACATTTACGACACTTAAGCAGATGACTTTGATATATAATTTCCTGGAAATGTGTGTGTGTTCATATTTTGATGCACTACACTTCTCTCCTAATTTTTAGAAACAGTATCAACTTGACATAAATTAGCAGATAAGACAAGGAAGTGGAAACACTAATCCCAGGCAGAGAATCCTGTGGCTTCTCCTGAATGAAAAAAAGTTCTCTTGGTAGTCAAGCGCCACTCTGGCCCTGTAACCCTTCAGCCACACATCCCAACAGGGAGGAGGAGGAGGGGTCAATGAGGAGACCAAACACTAAGGGAACTGAGATTCCTGTAAGCTTTCCTTTCCAAGTTTTCATTCTCACCATGTACAAGGGTATAACCCTAAACCCTTCACCTGCTGATGGGATTAGGCCCATCAGCACTGGTCACTTAGCCCCAGTTTCTCAGCAGCCAGCTTCTCCCTGTCCTGTGTCCTGCCACACGGCCCGTGGGGGACCAACAGGAGCAGAGCAATGGAGGCAGGACACAGCCCTTCATCAGGCTGATGATTCCAGTTTGCCTTATTCAAGAGTTTGTCTGTTTTAGTGTGTTAACAGCTGTTAAAATACTTCAGTTAACAAACATTTCTAGTACGTTAATTGCTGTATAACTAATCCTTTAATTTACTTTGGCACATGCCTCCATCCATAGGTAAGTGAAGCAGATACATGCACACACAGAGAACAGAGATCTTTTCCTCCACACACATCAGCATCCCACCACACCTATTTAACTCAACAGTGATAAAATCATTTGCTGTGCTCAACCAGGGAAAAAATGTAACTTTCAAATACAGGTACAATGTGCATTTCTTCATTAGAAGTTCCCTACCTGCCACTGACATGGCTTGTTCATCTTTTGCACCAGGGACAGTGACAAAGGGCCTGCCACGATTTATGACGCTTAACCATCTGATTCCATTGTTTGGGTCTGGCTGAGCAGCTCTGGAGTACCCATGAGCAGAGCAGGGCTCTGACCATGGCAGGGGTGAGGATCCAGGGCACCCCAACCCCAGCAGAGAGGCTGCTGTCACTGCAGTGCCAGACAGGCCAGCCCTGCCACCCCTGCTCCTGGCAGGCACGAACTGTCTGGGGAGAGTGAGAACAGCAGAGTCTGGCTGACTTGCATAATTTTAATAAAAGTAACCAAATAATATTACAATACACTATGAGCTTTCAAAACACAGGATGTGTTTAGGGTAGGAGCTGAATATTATTCCTGCAATGAAATACACCGAGATCCAGTAACTGCACAGAAGCTGCTACACTGTAGGTAATATCCATCTACCTGGGAATTCCTCTCTTTATTTTAAATCGCGGACTTGAAGTAAAAGAAGCATGTAAGCTGGATTTCTGGTGCTACTGATTTTTTTCAGTATAACATTCAGGCTATTTTTTCTCTCCTTGTGCCTTTTACTTCATTCTAAAGGAACTTTTGCCTAAATAGTTGGGGAAGATTAAAAACATTAATATAAATTTATATTGTATCCTCTATTATGCCATTGTTCCTGCTGCTCTGATTTGAGGCCTGTGAGGATTCTGGGCCTCAAATGTTTTCTCAACACATAATTTACACTAAATATTGGTCATGAAAATCGACTCAGAACAAGAATTCTTTAATTTAAACCAGAATTCAAAACTAGCACCTTAGTTATGCAAAGTGTTCCCAGGTTTTCCAAAGGGCCCAATCCTGCATGAGCTGCGTTGCAGCTCAAACTCTGTGGGAGTTGCAGGCAAGAAAATTAAGTTGTTAATACAGGAGAAGATACAAATTTCAAATAAAACATTCCTGCCTGTACAAGTCTTTTCTTGCTGTTCCTTTAACCATCCCTTTCCCCTAATCAGGGCGCAGCAAGGGCCCTGGGTAGCTGCATCAAACGCCATCTCTTGCTGCTCACCTTCTTTCTGTAACTTCAAGTGGAGGGTAACTCAGTATTTCACCAAGATTTTCAATCTGACTCCATCTGGACATTACTTCCACTACCAACACTCCAGTACAACTGGGCATTCTGGGAGGTTGAAAACACGCAGACACTAGTTATATTATAATATAAATGGACTAAATCCTCGCCTGTTGAAGGCAAGAGTGAAACTCCCACTGAGACTCAGCGAAGGCAGGGAAAATTTCAAACGGAGCTCATTTCCCTTTCAGAGTGTGAGTCTGGCCCTCCACATCTTTTGCATGTGTGGGTGCTGTGAAACCGGCACGTTTCAGTAGGAGGAGGAGGGATGTCACTGACTCAGGGGCTTCACAACCTTTTCTAAAGCACAAATGGTGCCAACCAACACACTGACTTTGGTACACACTGCTCACATTCACAGCTGGAGTCTCTAACCTGCTGGAACCACACACCTTCACTTCTAATCCCAGACATAGGAAAGCTGAGCAGTTTTTTTCCTGTGATCATCTCCTGTATTTCCAGATTCACAGGCTGTCCAGGACTCTGCAGCTCTGCTTCACCTGGGCTGAGCAGGGACACCCAGTGAGCCTTGGTGCCCACACTGGCCTGTGCTGCACTGGGACATCCCCAGGGCTGGGAATAGGAATGATTCCAGTCTCTGGGTACTGATAAATCAGCTTTCTGCCTACAAGGAGCTGCCCCTGCTGCTGGACATTTCCATGGTATGCTGATCCACTCAACTGGTACAGCTCTCCTCTTGCTGACAATAATTTGGAAAGAACCCAGCTTGTCTTGCATTCTTGCTCCATTTGCTTTTCCTGCAGCCCATCCTTGTGTCTCCACTGAGTAAACTACACTGATTTTGCCCAGTCCCAGCACATGAAACTGCTGCAGTACAGAACTGCACACCTCCAGCACAGCTCACATCAGCACCTGCTCTGGAGCAGGCACTGCAGGAAGTTACAGGACTCTGTCACTGGTCCTGTTTCTCTTACAAGCAGGTGTGTGATTGGGAAGCTGCATCCAGCTCTCTCCATCCATATTTTATTATCACGCTTCAAATGATTGATGAATGAATAATGTTTATTCTCTTGTTTATTTTAACTTTTGATTAAGCTGTAACCAATGTACTTTTCCTGACTGTTCATTTAAAGAAACTGCACACATCAAGAAAAACTCATTAAAAAGCTATGTCAAAGGGAAAACAATCCCCAAAGCCCATGGAGCCACACCAAGCAGGAAGGTTTGTGTGAGTTTTTTGCTGCTGAGCCTGAGCCATTGGCAGATGAGCAGAAACAAAGAGGAATTTCCAGTAGGTTTTTCACTTTTGCAGCCGGAAATCAGGGACAGACAGGAAGCAATGCACCACCACCTTGGGAAGAGCCCACCCCCACAGCCACACTCCGAAAAAAGGAGCCCCTGTCTAGAGGCTACGGAGAAGGGACCCACATGCAGGAAGGAGACAGCAATACACCTGCTGCACAGAGGACACCTGCCCTACAAGACTCAGCTTATCAAAAACTTTAAAGTAATAAGCAATCTGTTAACTGCTGAATTCTGATGAGCTCCTGAAAGCGGAACCTGACTTTCTTACGTGACTGTGAGAGATTCATTCTTAAATATAATACTCTGGTCATGGGTTTGATTCTGGTTCTAGTGAAGTCAAGGCCAAAACATCCTCTGATTTAATTGGAAGCAGAAGCAGGCCCCCATTTTAACCCTCATGCCTGCAAACAGAATACAACTGGATGTGAAACAAAGAAGAAATATGTTTGAAACTGGTATTACCTCCAAGCTTTATTATCCCCTCTCCATAAGGCTAAAAAACAGTAATTGAATTTTTTTCCGCATTCAACAGCAATCTTTTGTATTACTGGCCAAAATTCAGCCCCTGCTCCCCCCAAGACAACCCTGGCCCAAGCAGAGGGCCCAGTTTCTCCACTGTCATGTACTGGTTCCCATGGAGTTCCCCTAGTCAAACCTGCCCATGGAACTGCGCGAGTTCTGCAAGGGCAGAGTTCAGGCAGCAGTCTGCACACCACGCTCCCCGAATGCCGCAACTGCAGCCTTTGGTGTAAATTGCACTGGTACAAATTGTTGGCCTAACAAGGTATGACACCAAAGAGCTTAAAGAGAGTCCCTGGTTTTCATTGTCCACTTTCTCAAGAGAGAGATTTGCTGCTGCGAAAGCATCTCCCAGATCTAAACGGATTACCTGCAGCACTGGCAGCATCTGCACTGCATTAGGAGCGAGGAGAACAGGAGCTTGCCCTGTGCACTGGGATTCCTCCAGTGTTTCAGCTTTATGGTGCAAATCTCAGTTCCCAGTGCTTGCCAACTGATCCGTTCTGAGTCTGACCAAGAGGAACGGCACAAATGCTGCATAATAACTTCCCAGCATCCACGTGCAGGACTGCTCCCAGGTTTTGCTTTATGTGATCCTCAGCAGATAAAAAAGCAGCAGTTTTGGCCTCTGAAGGCATACCATACTGCAGTAGAGCAAATTGAACGCAGTACAGGTGAACACCAAATTCGTCTGCTCTGCCTGTGTGTCCTGGTGCCCAGCTCTGACAGGCAGGCAGCTGTCAGTGCCTGCATCAGGAAGGGACACAATCAAGCACACTTGTGAAGCTAAGAGCTGTCCTGCCCGGCAGAGTTTCAAGTGAGAGCAACTCAGGTTAAAACAAACCCCTGTAAAGTTTTTACAGATGTTGTTTCATTTTTAAGCATCAAAAGGATGAAGTACATGCTAATCACAGCAGCTGAGATGAAGGAGTAGGCAGTTGGGTGGACAGAGCAAGAAGTGAGTTTATAACTCTGGAGTTTAATTCCAGCTCTGCAGCCTCTCCCAGCTGTAAGTTTGGGTTAGGAAAGGCACCAACCTGGTGTAATTCTGTATCAGTGGGGTTACAGCAGTGATCAGAGTGACTGAGAATTGTCCCGGCCATCAGATTTAATCATCATCATTTAATCTCAGGACAGCACAAGGGAACAAGCAGAGGTACTGCAAGGCCTAGCTATGCTCATCAATTTATTGCATTTCACCTAACAAAAACTTAGCAAAGTTCCTGGGGGTAACAGCAGCACAGGGCACAGCCTGCATCAGCTCCCGCCTGGCATCCCCTCCACCAGCTTGTTACTCTGTGCTCCAGAGATCCAGCTTCCCTTCTGCGTTCACATACGAATCCAGTGTTTGCATGCCTGCATATTTCTTCTATTTAAATATGCACTTTGTTCTTAAAGATTTCATTAACCCATGAATAGATTAATTCTGATTTCAGTTGTAGAGACACAAATTTAAAGGAACTCCTTCAAAACCAGCAGAGTGATGTCTTTGGGAAGGCCAGGAGAGGTTTGTGCATGCACCCCTAAGGGAAGGACACTTTGTGTTCACTTGACTGTTGGTTTTAGACCCTCTGAAGCCTTTGAGACCAAGCAGTGTGGACACCCAGCAGCAGCATCTGACTGCAGTGCTCAGGTTGTGGTAGCTCCTCACCTCACCACACCAGTTCCATCCCTGCTGGAACTCCACACAGGACAACAGGGTCGCACTAAGGATTATTTTAGCCATATTATTTGGCTCATTTTCTAAAACAATAGGGCTTGTTTTCTTTTCATTTAAGCTTACAGTAAAACTCTCATTGACTTCACTGGCCAGGCCCACCATACCAATATCCAAACCACCTCCACTTATTTCAGGGGAAGGAGGCAAGGAAATCATAAGGTCCAAGGTATTTTTAAATCTTCAGATTACACAAATGATCACAAGCATGTAGGTCACAATATGCACACAGAACGACACCTAAGACAACCACCAGTGGGATCATTAAAATAATTAAGTTAGGCCTAGAGACAAATTCATTTCATAACATGTTCCTTACAAAACAGATACCCCCTTGCTTCATAATCTAGGGAGTCTGTTTTATAAACTTCCTAAGTAGTTCATGAAATATCCCCCTAAGCAGAATAGGTCTACTTGCCATTGCAGGGGCTTTATAAATCAGAAGTTTATGAATCAGACGACAAACACCAGTGATGTGTGTTCAAAGACCAGCTGTGACGGGGTAAGGCCTCGTCAGCCCCAGTGGTGCTGCGCTGAGCTGTGACCTCGGGACACGATTTCCAGCACAAAGCCACTGAACCTGTGTCTTTACAGAACTCCTCTGCATGCCATGAGGGAGCTGGATGCACAGCACATGAAGCAGCAATCAATAAAGGAGATCCCCCTTTGTTTTAAGTGTAAAGATGATGCATTTCATAGTGCAGCATCTTTACAGTGCTTTACACCACACTGTTGAGCAGGAAAGAGCCTCCACTTGCAGCACCTAAAAGGAAGAGGCAGTCACTTCCACAGCATCTTGTGGGAGAGGTTTCTCAAAATACGTTGCTAATACTTTCCCTCCTACCCTCCTGATATTGACTTCTGAAAAATACTTAAATTATGCTGCTGGCACCAAAGTGCCCTTTCAGGTAAGTGGTAAAAGCAAAAGCAGCAACAAAAGAAATGACAAACCAAACCTGACCAACAAGAAACTGAGATAAATACAGAGTGCTAAATGAAAAAAAAGTTGAAATTTTGGTCTCCTTGTCTGCTGGCTTCTCTTTGTGTGTTTTAGTAAACCAGACTAAGTCTTCAACCTGTTGTAAGCAGGAAGAGTGGGAATTACTGATGTGGTAAGTGTAACTCAGCTACAGTCGTGTTATCATTGCAGAACATGAAAGGGAAGAGCAGAAAACAAGGCAAGGTCAGCTGGGGTTTGCACCAAAGGTACTGGGCACAGCACTCAATGTTCATGCTGTGGACTGCCCTCAGAGGCCACCAGTGCCACCCCTCCTGCCCACAGCCTGGCAGCACCAGCTGCATGCACAGGCCTGCTCTCCCTTTCAGCTGGCAGGCAAGAAGCTGCTGTCCGGGTAGGACTGTGCCATCTTCTCACATTCAGGGGTTTTGAACAACCTGTGCCAGGCACAGCACCACAGCCATGTTATTTCTCTAAGTCATCGGAGCGGTGATTTGCTATCTGCTCCTCCACATAAGGAGCTCGGTCTGCCCCTTCTTAGTCACCGTAATACCCACTTATGCCTAGAACTCCACACAACCCAGGCTGCAAACGCAGAGAGAAAAAATAATTTCTGAAAAAATGTTCATCAGAGACCAGCTAGGCAGTATTTTTCTTGAACATTTCAACTTTTCCAAGTAAACACACAAATAATTTGTTCATCGACAGGACCCAGTCTCAGCACCCAATTACAGTAAGATCTGCACTCCCCAAAGGCTAAACTCTGCTTTCCCCTCCAGAGCCTGTGGGCAGTTCCCAGTCTGTGGCTGTGCTGGGCAAGGCAGTGGTTATCAAGCCCAGGAAGAAGTAAACACCTTTATCACAGCAGACAGCTCAGCTCTGCTGTGCCTCCCTACATGCCAGTTAGTGGGAGATCCCGGAGATGTGGACACAAACAGGTCTGAAGAATCAGCTTCCATATAAATTCCTTCCTTCCCATTTCCCTAAATCAATGGGATGTGGAGTTAGGGTTACAGGGATTATTTCTCTTTACCACCAAAGCTACTGCTCCGGCTGTGCAACAACAGAGGGAACACATGGAAATCTGCTACCAGTGTGCTCCCTCCAAGAGCTCTGACAGACACTGCATCCAGGACTTTGTCCAGCTAGTGACAGATAGAGACAGAGTATTGAACATCATCATTCCCAGCTGTGAATACATCCCTATTACACATTATTCTTATTTCCCATAGAGACCAAGCCACGGACACCTCCTCTGGGACTGGTGCAGCTCAAACTGTAGCAGCTCTGGTCAGTTGTCCCCCTGCTAGGGAGGTGAGCTGGATGTGTCCAGGGGCTGTGCTGGATGTGTCCAAGCAGCAACACACAGCGCTGCAGGACACAAGGCCTGCAGGAACAAACACTTCACACCTTTCCCAGAGCTTATCAAAGTGCTGCAAGGACTTGTGTGACCTTGGCCATGTAGCACCTGTAACGAACTGGCTCTGCAGACGGGGACAGACAGGTTCAGCTTACACCCCCTGATAAAGCAGACTGGCAAAGGGAGACCCTTTGCTTGCTCCAGCTCCTGCTTTACCAAGTACAGCATCCACAGGCAGGCTGGGGGGAAGCAGAGGGTGCAAAGAGGGAAAGGCCCTCCCTTGGACTTTTATCTTGTTGGTTCTGCTGGTCACAGCTCCCTTAGAAACCAGAGAGACATCTGCTCAATGACCAGATAAGAAAAACTCTGAAGATTTATCTCTGAATCTCAAGAGCATGATACGAATCCAAAAACTATGTTAACCTCTGAAAGAATTTGTATGTTAATTCAGAAAAAGCGCTGCACATAACCAAAACCTCTGGGGTTTGGCTCCTTTACTTGTTCTCATCTGCAGCATATACCCAATAGCCTGAGAGAGGGCAGAGCCCTGGCAGGCTCACCCCTGGCTGCAGAGCTGCCACGCTGGTGTGGCAGCGCTCCTGCACCGTGCCCAGGATCTGCCCCTCAGAGCATTCTTTAGTGCAGGGAAAACCCGTGCTCCTGCCTCTTGAGGTGCTTGGCTTAAAAGTCTGTGTATGGCTTAAGTTCACAATAGCTATTAAAATTAATGAGCTTTGTGCTGCAGCTCACATGCAGGCACATTTCCTAGCACTTGGCTGGAACGTGGGGCGCTGCATCTGACCCTGAAGCGCCTTTGGGGTACACACAGCTCCCAGCTGGGACTGCCAGGCCCTGTGTCACCCCACAAACAGGGCACCCCACAAACAGGGCACCCGGGGGGAACAGGGGTTCCCTGCAGAGGCTGAAATGGGCCCCGTGTCCCGCGCTGTGCCCCAAAGGGCGCGTGGGGGCTGCGAGAGGGGCTGAAGAGGGAGCAGGCACTGCACAGCTGCTGGGGGGGCAGCATGGAGTGACGGGGGCACGGAGAGACCTGCGAGACACCTGAGTGAGCAGGAATGTGACTGCAGCGGTGCAGGGGCTGCCAGGAGGCTCTGCTGTCCCAGGAGAACCAAGGCTGCTCCACATGGGGACCCTTCCCTCAGCTGTGCTGTGCTTTCACAGCCACCAACACTCCCTGCTGAGGAACTTATCTGCCCTGTACCCCATTTAACCTGCCTTCAGCAGAGGCCTTGTTTAATCACTGATTTACACCCGAACTGCCAGTGTGGGGTAAGCGACAAAATTTGCTAATTGGACATTGTCTTCAGGCAATAACCTCAATAATTCACAGATTTGATGGAAAATTAGCAAATAAATAATTACAAGACTGACATCTCGAGATATATGAGATGTTCTCAGCTCTGCTAAATCCAGAGAATTGTATGTCCTAAATTTATCCAAATTAAGAATTTCCCTGCTCTGTCCCAAGAAGCGCAGAGTGGAGCCCGGTACAGAGCAATGTAAAGGATGATGTGGCAAATCTGTAGATCTCAGCAGGTGAGTCTGAGCTAGGAAACCACTGTGTCCAGCTGTACAGGGTCTGTAACCACCTTCCATCAGGGAACGGAGGGGTCCTCAAACTTGGAGCAGAGAATTCCCCTGAGCTCACTCCAGGCTGGTGTGGCTGCAGAGGAGGGGGGAGAAGCAGCTCTCAGGCGTCAGTGCTGAGCTCCAACAACAGAGATGGAGGTGCTGGAGGAAAAGGCAGGTGAATTAAAACCCAAAGATACCCAGAGTAGCTACAATCAGGTCACTTGGTAGGAGAGCTTGTCTAAGGGCAGGTCCGAAGAATGACAATGTGTTTTGACAGGAAACATTCAGAGAAGACACACGCTTTAGGGGACTCCCTTATAAATCACCAGAAAAGTCCACGGGTTCAGAGGAAAGTGAGGCAGGGGTATGCCTGGAAAACTACTGTCTTGTAGAGAGGTCATTAGTTCCTGAAACAAATAATAAAATGTGTGCTGGTTTTCCTTGGAGTGTACAGGCTCCAGAGATGGGGCGGCAGAGGCCAGTGCCAAAAGCTGAGATCAGGAGGGGCACAGGGCCAGGGAGCTCCGTCCTCCCAAGGGGAAAGGCTGGCAGCAGAGCTCCCAAACCCCGAGGAGTTTGGCTGCAAACCATCAGGGAGGCTCCCTGCGCTCTGTGCACCCACCCTGCTCCCACCTGGACGCTTCCACGGAAATCATTCCTGCTCCCCCTTGCCATAAGTAATGCCACAGAAAGTACGAGCTTTTACAGCCAAGGGAAGTATCTTTAACAGAGGTTACACACAAATACAAACTGTCCAAGAATGGAAGGTAAATATATTTACCTCATACAGCAGAACAACTCAGAGAGAGCTCACAGCAATTCTCAGAGATAAAAACACTACTCAGGACTGTGAAAAGGACAGGCTTCTGACAAAAAATCTTGTTCTGCTTTCTAACAAAAATTCAAAGTGGTATCAAAATCTCCAGTGAAACCAGGAAGCTGGGGCTTGCTGTGGTCTACAGGGATTTGGAGGTTCTACTTCTTTTCTGCTTGAAGTCAATGAGACGTCTGCCAGAGTTCAGTGGGAATAAGACTGGGGATGTGGCAATGCCTTTGGGTATTCCTGACAGCATGTAAGGAGCTTGGACTTCTGCAGGTTTGTTCCCTAAATGTAAAAATCCTCTTACTCTGTTGGATAAATACAATTTGCAACTCACTTGGTAGATGTGCTAAAGGTTTTGCAGCCTTTACAATCTGTCATATAAATCCACATTCAAGTGTCAACGTGTGAAGGGGCTGCTTTAGAGGTGCTCTGGGTGAAAACAGGAATGAAATTTCCAGAGCAAATGCTACAAAGATGAATCATTTCTCTACTTAGCCAGTTATTATAGAAATAAGATGCTGATGGTAAGAGTCACTAGAATTCAACAGAGGGTTTTGTTTGTTTGTTCGTTTTTTGGGTTTTTTACCTGTAATTCAGAACTACAAGAATTAGGAGTTTAAGTAGGAGAATTTGCTGAAAACAAACTACTGAAACTGAGTCTCAGATCCACGTAAGACAACATCAACCTCCTTGTACCTTCAAACCTTGTCAACTTCAATGACAGTTTTGGGTACGCATGGGAAGGGGCCACAAGTAGGTACAGGATGTGGGAATAGCATTATCTGTGAAGTAATTTCTGAGACCACCATCATTATGCTCTTGTTGATCACTATCTCTTATCATGTTTCTCGTTTCCCTTGCCTTTCACCCTCTGAAAGACCAGCTTTTTTTCTTGTGTGGCTTCACTCAAAAAGCCAGCTGGAAAGGTGTGCAAGAGTAGGAGGTGAGTGTGAGTGGTTCAGAAACCACCTCTGACAGTGGCTGTTTGACCCTCCTCTCCTTTGTCACACCGGCTGTTGGCTGTTCGCTGCTCAAGCTTCCTCCTCTTAAGAGAATTTATGTAGGCCATAAAAATTTCCAGGAAAGAGGACATCTACCCCCTTTAATGCCTAATCTGGCACCTTTACTTATGCAAATTTAATCAATGGACAAATGCTCTGATCACAGCAGCTGCACTAATACAAACAACATCAAAGACTTTGTCAAAGTTGCTCTGAAACAACTCTGGGATCTCTGAAATGCAGGATTTGGCCTCTGGCCTCACATTAACAGCCATTCACTAACTCGAGTAGGATTTCCCGAATGTGGTCCTTCTCCTCCCCAAACCAGGGCCAAGCACACAGCCAGCCTGGCACAGCGGGGCAGAGGCAGCCCGGTGGGCAGGGCAGGGCAGGGCAGGGCAGAGCAGGGCAGGGCAGGGCAGGGCAGGGCAGAGCAGGGCAGGGCAGGGCAGGGCAGGGCAGAGCAGGGCAGGGCAG
>WBMY01001431.1:0-12115 GCA_013397315.1 Donacobius atricapilla
TGCCCTAAACTGGGACAGTAGTAAAGGCTTGTTAAGCATACACAAATGAAGTCAGAGTATTTCTGCGTGCAATTAATCATGATGTATTTGAAGATACTCTGTTAGCATTCCCATTTTCTGCTTCCTGAAACTCCAATTAATGAGGGCCAACCCTCAATCTGAAAATGTTTTATTTCATGTGTTGGAAAAAAGCAACCAAAAAAAAAGTTATTATCTAAACCAACAAAGTGTTCTGACAAAAAATTTCCTTGCAATTTTGAGCAGAACAAATGACTTAAAAAGAGAGGTTGGGCAAACCAGATTAAATAAGTATAGCACTTAAGAACTTGGAAACAAAACTGTTTTTATTTAATAAGCAGATAAGTGGTGTTTCTGCCATCACTGCTATTAGTCTTCTGCTTTCTCCTCTTCAATGTCTGCAACTTATGATCTCAGAAAACAAGCTAGTTTAAAGTGTCTCTGAAGCAAATGAGCGAGGAAATAAACACGTCTTATTTGTGATAAATTTGCTACGCATATTTTAGAATCTATAGCTTGCCTGTCTAAAAACATTTCCAATGGCTCTTTTGAACTTAGGAGGAATAAAATCCACTTTCATTTTCCCTAATACTTCAAGTGCTTAGGTATGAGAAAACCCAGACTACTTCTTAAAACAGTTCTGTCCAATTTAGCAGAAGATGAGGTTGGTGACATTGCATGGGTTTCACACAAAATATCTGCTGAAACACTTAATCTGTCTTCCCTAAAAAACTTCATGCCATTACTAAGGGTAGACCCTCTGCACCAGATTCTAGTCAACATACCACACCTGTGGACTGTTCTTTATAGCCCAACACAGTGTGAAAGCAACTGATCATAAAGGCCTTCAAGTCACAAGTATCCCCAGAAACTGAGGGGGGAAGCTGTTTTTATCAATACAGGATTTCATGGTGAGGTTTCTAAGCACTGCATTTTGACGCAGTATAAAAATCTGTAGATATTTCAAATGCTTTCAGAATACCTTTTCCTTACATCAGTCAAAAGGGCTAGCTATGAATTCTCCTGCTATATAAGTGTGCTCCTTTCATAATACACTAAGTGCTTTCATATGATGCTGATTGTTATTTCAGACTCTAAACGGGTTTGTTAAAATCTGCCCAAATTTCACATACAGCAACATGGAAAAGAAGAAGGAGCCATGCTACAAATAGAGCAACTGCAGAGGCTATGGCCCTGCCCACATACACTCTAGTGTATTTTTACACAAAGCCTAGCACTGCATCATGCGGGTGCCAGCTATAGCTTGTACCATGCTGCCAACAAAAAAGGATCCAAAAACAGATAACAAGGAAAATTCTAGGGCAGTTTCTGTGTACTGAGAGGAACAGAATTTGTTGGATTTTTAAGAATCACCACTGTATGCATTACATAGACATTGAAAGCATGGATGCAAACAGTACTAGAAGCATCAGTCAGAAATTTTTTCAAACTCATCCGTCTGACTTTCTTCTCCCCTCCTTTCAGGCTTTCTGAACCTGGAGAAACACTGCCTGGCTGTTCTCTTTGTGCTAGAAGAAACCATGTTCTCTGCCACTTGGACTTATCACAGTAAACTTTTAGATATTCACACAAGAAGCCAGAAGATAAAACAAAAAATGCTACACAATCTTGTGGAAGAAAAACATCTGAATTGCTTGCAATTTAAAGCCTTGACTTTCTATTTCATTAAACAATAACCAGAGTTTATCTCAGAATAGAAAATTACAGCTTGAGCTGCACATCCACAGCTGAACCCAAGCTGTAGACTTGTTCAATCATTTACTTTTGTAGGGGTTTGAAAGAGTCAACAGTTCTGCGATCCTGCAAATATTTTCACCCTTTATTTCCCTTTATTCTAGCTGAATGACGATGCTCTGTAGTAACATTCTGCTTGGCAGAGATACAGAAGAAGTCTCTTCGTGTTGCTCCATGAGTATGCTGTGCAATCACCTCAAGAACAACGTGACAAACGTCTCCCAGCTTCCCCGTGGCTGCTGGTGCCACCCCTGCAGCAGCCAGTGCCCAGCTGAGCTCACGGTGACCTGAGTTCCTCTGAGTGCCACCACCACAGCTGCGGTGCCAGCTGGCACCTGACAAAACGTAGGAACATGAAAACTAAAACGAGGGTTTGAGAGGAGCAGGCAGCGTTCACAAGGCAGCTGGTCTGAGGTTGGCTCTGAGCAAACTAAGAATCAGAGCATGGGGTCATGCTAGAGAAGACCATCTCAGCAGCAAGAAGTGCTGCAGATGCAAGGCTTTGACTTACAGACGTACAGCAGATCCATGGGGGAAAAAAAAAGAACACCCAGGCAAACTGCAGATTTTTAACATTCTATGTGCAGATCTTTACTACATTATTTACGTGCACGTTCATTAATAGAAAGCAAATTACAAATTATTAATCCCCTCAATAATGTAATTCCATAGCCCTTCGGATCCTGAAGTATCATATACAGTGCTACGCCTTAGGCTTCCATACTGCAGTACAAAATGGAGGGTGGTGAAGGGAAAGGAACATATAGCACTTTCACAGCAGCTTTTAATACTGTGGGTTACAGGCCAAAGGAATAGCTTTGGGAAAACAAGGAGGGAAATCCATCTCCCCTCCCCAGCCTGCATCCCAAGTAGTCTCTGAGGAAACTTGCCCTCACTCTTCCACTATATTACTTTGATCACATACGTGGAACAGGCTGACACCTTCCTCACCACAGACTAGCAAACAACACTGTCTTTCAGGCCAGCCAAAAATAATGACCCCTCAAGTGAGTCATAGAGCATATTGCCATTTATTTTCTAAGACAGTTGCTTTAATAGTGCTGCTACACTGGGAATTCAGTTAACCTACCCCACAGACTGGATTTCAACAATATTTAAGCTGCTGGTTTTCCATCAAAGACTTAAAAGACTTGGTGATTTTTCATTTATTTTTAGTTTTGAAAACCATACATGAAATGTCACTTGACAAAATATATGGCTAGCCCAATGGCAACTCTGGTGTTGGTTTGTAAGATTCCTGATAAACCTAGAACTTCTTTAAAAGAGTAAATTTAAAGAAAAAACAAGACATTGCAGAGTAAGAACATTCCTATCAGGAATGACAAGTAACTTCCCTTTCTCTAGAGATCAGGCTTAACACACTTTTATGTGTACTGAATAGTCTGGGTTTTTTAGTGAGAAAGATACCAGACAGACTTCCTTGGTCCTTGTTTTTTCTGCTTTCCACCATTTTTTTCCTTCTTCTTCTCACTGATTTTTGAAGACTGTGGCTGATAAATACTATCAATTTCAGTTAGGAGCTTAGTCCTAATCAGGTCATATCCCAGTTCACTGCCAGGGGTTCTACCCAGCAAGCAACACTGATCCAGCAGAGCCTCTCTTGGTTGCCACAGATACTCTTTGGTGACCTTCTGACACATTTACTTGGCTGGCAAACAGGAACTGTCATCACATCAATGGCTGGTCCCTCTTCTTCTAGTTGTTATTAATATCACTCTTTTTCCTAGTGGCACCAAGATCACTGCACACATATTCACTCACTGACATCGCTGTACAGCTTTACAGCCAGGTCTGAACTGCCTCTAACATGCCTTCTGAAACTGCTTCAGCAATGGAAACCACTGATGCTCACCTGAAACACACACAAACCCTCTTAGAAGTCATTGTGCCTGAGGAAGGCTCCAAACTGGAAATACAATTTCAAGACCAAACCCCAATCACAAAGAGTTTTATTAAGTTCAGGATTTATTATGGAAGTGCTTCAAACATCTTTCCTAAATTATTCCTCCCAGCAAGCTTTCTTTTAGACTGCCTTCCTTTCTTTCAAAGGCATTTTAAGATCCTTATTTTTGCTATAACCTGAGAAAAAAAGAGGTCACTAATATCTTTATTTGGTTTATATAGTTGGAGAACATCTGGATCTGAAAATGTCAGCAAAAGAAAAAAAAAATTTTAAATCCCACAAAACTTGTATGAAGAAATCAAGGGTTTACTTCTCCTAAGAATATTCAAGTTGGAACAAAGGAAAGTACAGAGTTTTCCACAGAATAAGTGATTCAATTTTCAATCATGGAAAAAGAACTATATTTAGAAAGGCATAATACATTACCTTTTTTTCTGGTAAATTTAGCAGAATTGGGAGAACCAGATGGCCACATATCTATGGAGTATTCATCTCTATCATCCTGATGTAGAAACATTAGAAAGGAAGAAATCCTACATATCTTGAGAGTAGCCTGTGCAGACCACATAATAACAAATGAGATCATTATAACAGCCTCAAAGCAAATGGTCTTTTGACTTCCATCAATTTATGTATGCTGTGGAATCTCAAGTTATTATAATTTTTTTCTGTTAAAAAATGCTTGAAGCACTATCCTTCCAATTTAGCCCAAAGATAATACAATGATAAACTTCTACTCCCAATAAATAATCATTAGGACACTTCGGTTATCACTGAATTTGAAAACACTGGTGTTATGAAACACTGGTTTACTATTTAAGTGCAAGTGAAGAATGAAAAGCACAGTTCCAAATCTCAATCTGAAAAAAGGAACACACCCACCCGAGCATCACTGATGCACACAGCAAGAAAAGCACCCCAGCAAAAGGAAAACTTCAATGCCACTTTAACATTCCTCAGTAAAGAAAACTTCACAGACAAGGTGTGTTGGCAGCTCCACAGCATCCTTTCCCAGAGTTCCACTCGTGCAAGTTGATGGCATTGAAAAGCAGATTTACAACCATTGCTCAGTATTAAACAGGTCTTTAAACAGCAGAAGAGAGGAAGAATGATGCAGTGCCGAGACTCCTTGGGTGGGACTTGGGAGATTCAGCCTCAGCTCTCTGCCATGCTGCCCTTTGGGCCATGAGCCTACCTCTGGACTTGACTCTGCAATCTGAGCAGCGGAGGCACCACACCTTTCCCATCTGAGGGGAGCACGGTTGGGGCAGACACAGGGAAGCCAGAGAGGCCTCAGGTTGTTATTGACATACTGCATGCAGGCTTCCTACGTGGGCATTTCTGTGTTCTGCTTTCACTGAACAGATAAGTAAAACTGGAGGAATCGGAAGGATGCAAGTAACTTTGACTCTGACAAGCACAATGAAATTCTGCCAACCTTTCCACTTGAAAAATTACTGATTCAGACACATTCCAAAAATAATAGCAGTTCTGTTCTAACTTCATGGCTATAGCTATGGTAACATTTTCAGTACTACCATGTTTCTGAAATACAATCAATGATTATTAAAAAGTTTTCTTAGAATAGCTTTGAGGTGAAATGAAATGTTCTGTTTTCATAGATTGCAAACAAATGTGATCAGTGCTGACATAAAAAGCATTTGAACTGCACAAACACCTGTTTTTGTCTATAAACACTAACAGGAAAGCACTGGCCAGGACTTGGTCTAGCTGATTACAAACTATTTCATGCACTGCCTCTATGCATTGTGTTAAAAATAATTTAATGGGTTTTTTTAATAACACAGAATTGAAAAACATTATGACGACTGAAGAACCATTCAAAACACAGGCTCTGTTTTAAACCATGTTCATGTCATGGAGCATCATGTGCAGCTATTCTAATAGTACTTTTCTTCCCCTTCTCCAAAAAAACTTCAGTATAGAATGTCCTACAATGACACATCCCTCAAAGGATTTCCCTCCTGCTTGCCCACAAACTGTACAGCCCCCACAAAGCTGAACGGATTGCAAGTGAGCCCAACTAATTAATTCAAGCTTACAAATAGCTACCCAATCATTGAAGGCTATATACCTACACAGTGTTTTCCCACACATATTTTACTTGTGTATTTCATGTTTAGACAGCCTAATATATTAATCAGTATGAAAAGCAGAAGGCGGCAAAATGAACTGTATGACTTACACCTGGTTCAAGATCTTGTTACTTGCCTCAAGAGTGTGAAGTATGCCTTTATGTGTATGAAGATCAAACCCTGTGGGTGGGTCTAACCCAAAGTACTGGTGGAATTGACTTCAGCAGTTACAGTCCCCAAGAAGGAAAATATATATATAGATATAGTCTCAAAGACCAAATGTTCTTCAATCAGTAGAGGTCTCATTCTAGAAGACACTGAACATGCACTGAACTCTCCAAGCTCTGATTAATTCTCCCAAGGACACTACCTGACCAGGTCTTAAGCACAGTCTTTAAACAGTCTGAGGATGATTTCAAACATGGTGGTTTTATTCTGCCCTCCTCTTTTTTTTCCCCCCTTTCTTTTTTCTTCACAGTTCATATATATTTGCTCACTTCACTGATTTGAGGCTTACAGCAAGAAAACACAGTCATGAAACCCAGTTGTCATTAATTACAAGTAGCATCACAATTACAGCCAGGAAAAAAACACTGCTGAAAACTCAATATATTTTTATCTACGCATATGTGGCTACAAACAACTTCTTTGACACCAGATATGCCATGCATTCTGTGCGCACCACTGCAGCTTCAACCATGAATTTGTCTCTGCTTAACCCTTTCAAACACAACTAAGTTGTTATACTAACAAAACAAAACACAACCAAAACCCGGAAATCAACCTTCTTGTGGTTTTCCTAACCAAACTACGGCATCTTTCTTCTCAAGGGGAAACCTCAGTATTAGTGTATCTGTGAATTGCTTTTGAGGCTTCTGTAGCTAATTGGAACATTTCCCCATGCACGTCACCCAAATCGTGGCAGACCAGGTGTGCCCATGGCCAGGGACAGTGCAGGCAGCATCTTCTCAACGAGCCCAGACACCCCTACACAAAATACATGCAGCTCAGTTAACTAACAGGGGCCTTTGGCACACATTTAGAGAAACCTTAAACTCCTGTCTTCGTGACTCAGTATGTGAACTGCTGTACCACATGCACTCTGTAAACCTGATAGCAAAGCTGGCTGGAAAATACCCACCAGCACTACCCTTAGCTCCATGTTCCCACGGTCAGCACTCTCTCCTGGCTGAAGCCACGTGCCCTTTCTCAGCAGCATGTGACACTTCACCCAAAGTATCAGCCCGTAAGGGGAAGGATCAGCATCAGCAAGCAGGAGTGAGTTTTTTGGGTAGCTGTTTGGGGTTTTTTGCTCACTGGGTTTGGGGGGCGGGGGGTGGTGCTGAGCCAGTTCTTCTATATTATTATGATAAAGTAACAGCACCAATGTTGGTGAGGCCAGTGCAAAATGGTATTGTCAGCTTTGGTGCTTTCCTTCCAGGAGGATCAGAGTATCTAAAATGAATGTCCAAAACATTAAATTTCCTTTCAGTAATGGACAGAAAATGATACTTAACCAGAAGGCCTAAGTAACAGCTCTGAATCTCAATCACAGGCCCAGCAAAAGCAGCCACACCTCACAGTGCCTGTAGCATGTACTATCAGTACCTTGCAGACCTGGAGAGCTGAGGTGTCACTCCCACCCTCTCCCTCAGCAAATGGTCAGTTTGTCACCAGAGAAAAAATCTGCTAGGAAATGAACAGATTAGCAACTCATTTCCATCGAATCACTGGGCAACAATAATAAAAAGGGGTCCACTTTAAAGCAGCTTATTTATACAAGCAAAAATTAGGGTAATACACATCATTTCAGAGGTGTAACAGAAAAAGGAGATTTTTCCTTTAGCTATAATCAATGAAGACCAAACACAGTCTTGCAGTTCCACATGGAAAGGTCTCAGCCACTGGGGAAGAGGTCTTTAGTCAGTGCCACCCACTTCAGTGACAGATGAATTAGGCTGACAGAGTGCCCATGTTTTGAACTTTCTGGTATAAAGGATAAATATAAGCAGTCACATAGAGCAGATGGACAGTCAGACAGCTATTAAAAGCTCCACAGATAACCCTCTGGCAGTATCACCCACATAAAACAGACACTGAAGAAATTTCATACACAATAGTTCTTGAGCTCGAGTATTCTAATGCAGTTAAGATCCAAAGAATATGCTTTTTAAGTTACACGGATGATTGTCCATTTATTTTGTAAGAGGAAGCCAGGTGTATTCAACAACACTCTTCTTGAACTATTAGCACGGCAGAATTCACTTTTTGCTTCTCATTTTTAGTACACACACAGAGAAGGAATGAATAACTATTACTAACCAGAGCAATATCAGTGCTTGTTAAATAAAGATCCATTTCATTTCAAACTATTGCTCTTGCTAAAATTTACCAAAAATATTATCCCTTCTGATGCTTCTCACAGCAGTCACTGTAGCAGCACAAAGCCAGGCAGAGGCAGCTGAACTGACACAAGTTGCAATCTCTGGCACTGTGTGCTTTTTAACACAGCATTTTGAACTAGCAATGGAAAAGAAACCATTTTTAAGCACATTTCACTTAGGAGCTCCCAAGAAAAAGGTTGTAATTGCAGACTTTTACAGATGTTCTAACCTGCAGTGCTTCACTCCCACTGTTGTTCCAAATACCGAGTACACACACTCACACGCAGACACACATGCACACTCACATGCACTCCGTGTCACACCATGTACTTCACTTCTAGTAGTAAACCTGACAGAAAGGAATTTTATTTTTACACTTTCACACCTCTCTCTCCTAATTAATGTAAATCAGCATCTTCTGCATAGCACACACTGCAAATACACATGGCCTTATCTGTGCTCTGCGCAGGGCAGGGGCAAAAATTTCCATTCTTGCCAGAAATTGAGTAGGCTCTGTGTGATGGATTCACGCAGGAAGGATCTGAAGATGCACAACCCCCCTTAAATGACCCCACTGAGGGGTTAATCAAAATGTTCTGACTTTTGGGGGGACATTTCTGTTGGTTGGTTTGTGCTTTTTACCCCACAGCTATGAAAAGGAAGCAATTCTCCAGTTCAGAAGAGTTGTTGCAGACTTCCCGAGGTGCAAGAGGGCTCAGGACTTGCCAGTACATCTTGACAGCTGCCAGGAACAGTGGCAGCAGTGGGAGGGACAGTGAAGGAATTTCGCCAGTGACTTCAGTAGAGCCAGTCCACACTGTTTGGACATCCATGGACCAGAGCCAGACAATTAAAAGCACTGGTACTTACAGGGTAGGCACCTATACTTACACTCCCCTGCTGTCCCAATAACCACCACAACAGCAGAAGTGAGGGTGGGAAAATGTTGCTCCCCAAACCCAAAGCAGACAAACTTGGTTTCCCAGCACACACACCACTCACTTCTTTTTATAGACTGCTTTTCTCTCGAATGCAAAAGTAAATCCAGCTCAGATGATTTCCCTGTCTTAACTTTTGTACAAGAGGAAGACAGAAAGCTAAAAAAAGAAAATTAGACACTTCACGAAAGCCGTGATTAAGACACAGAAACTATCAAGACAGATGGGCTGAAACATTCAGGGAGCTTCAGTTCAACAACCCAAGTTTTTCAGAGATCTACAGTATGCTATTGTCTTCTCCATTTAGAATTTTTAAATCCCATTTTTAATTGCAGTAATTTAACACCATTTCTAAACTTGGGAGTACATTTATTGGGTCGTCCAAAAGAAATCCCAATATTTACTCAACTAGCACGTGGCCCTGGAACCTAACTACGCGGTTTTTCCCCCCACTTCGCTTCTTTTTTGGGGGGCACAGGCAATGGTCACTGCTGCTGGCTTGCGAGCTTGCTGGGGAGGCAGAGTAGGGTGACTGCAGATGGGGGGGAAGTAAGAGGCAGCACCCAGCCGCAGCTCCCTCTGCTGTGCTGCAGGCTTTGCTCCCGTGTGTGCCCCGTGGGAGGAGCTGCTGCCACTGTCCCTCGCGGCTTACTGCCATGCACACAGGAATACGAGGCCAGCCACTCCCTCTTACAAACGTTTGTCTCCCAGGGGCGATAAGCAGAAGTCAATACTGCACACTCTGAAATGAGGGGCCAAATACTTCTAGCAAGTGTGATCTGCCCCTCCACAAGCTCCTTGCTCACAACAAGGACTCAGGCTGGTTCATCCTGCCACCAGATCCCTTCTTCCCTCAGAAATTAAATCCTCTTTTCTGTGCAGTTCGCAAAGCAGTCACTCACCCGGGGNTAGAAGAAGAAGGGGTGAAAGAAGGGAAATCTGTGACTCTGCGATTGGCAAGAGCCAGTGATCAGCAACAACTGCCGAGAGCTGAGTCACTTTTTTCCCTTCCACCTGGTCTGCCCCAATCCATTCAGCAGAAAGCCTCTTTCCACCGAAACTGGCATAAATCTGGAGTAATTCCCTCCATTTCAATAGAGCTGCTCAGGATTTATGGCAGCATGACACAACAAGCAGAATCCTGTGTGCAGAATCCTGTGTGCTGAGAGCTACAAGCCCAGGTTTCCCCGCAGGAGACGGTGCTGCTTTGCTCTTCGGGCCACAATGTCGACCATGCAACAGCACTTACGCCATGGTTTGTTCTATTTTTCCTGATGCTGTCATCTCCAGCAGATGCTCTGCAAGCAGGAACTTTGGAGAAATCACCCTCTTTCACACACTGCAGGAGAATTTTGACGATCTATGACCAGAACATTTATTAGCTTGAATTAATTATTTTTTCAGATTTCATTTTTTTCCCCAGATTTCACTTAATGCTTTAATTTGGTTTAGCAAAGATTTATAAAATTATTATTTTTTAACATCTCACTGGGCTGTGTGAAACAGAGTTCAGGAGACAGCAAAAATATCTTCTGTGCAGATGATGTGTGAATAAGTAAGGGATGAGATCAAGATTTAAGGAATACCAATCAGCTTTACCAGACAATAATCTACTATATTTATGTTCTCAGCTTAAGAAAAGGCATTGCTAGGGGATTTATGCATGCACTGGATGGTTTCTGTAAGCAGGGAAAGACCCTGAAGAAAACTACATAATATTCCCCCCCTCAGCATGCAATGCAGTGGGAAGCAGAATAAAAAATCGCAAATGAACACAACCCCCAACCTTTGAAACAGGGCTACTCCAACAGAGGAGCGCTTCAGCTTTACAGTAAACACATCACCTATGTAAAAAAAAAAAGGATTCACACAGATACCGAGGCACTGACAGGGCTTTTCTAAACAAATGCAATGAGTCTTGTCTGTCCTGGCTAAGTACATTTACAACATTCAAGCACGGGATGTAGCTGCCTAGAAACAGCAGTGCTCATGTCGTGCTTTCACTATGGGGAACACAGTGTGCTATACAAATATTAATTTAGCCTGAACAACCAGTGAGGTATGCAAATATTACTCCCAGCTTCAACTGGGATTGATTGGAGCACAGAGGAACAGCAAGGGGGATTTTTAGCAGTGCTTCAGGGAGCCAGCTCACAGCCAAAGAGAGCTGGAATCTTGCATGTCTGCAAGTGCTTTCAGTAGCCCTGCCCTGACCAACTTTCAGTAGACCTGCCCCCAACCATTCCTAGACCTGCCTGTTCTCTTCAGGCGACCCAGAAGAGCAAACATTTTCTATATCCTGACTGGTAATGCTGCCAAAGTCAACAAGGCAGTTGTGCGGACATGGGTACACTGTGCAGCACCTTCCAGGTCCTGGTTTAGACATGGTTCAAGAAAAGCCACCACAGCCACTTAACCATGCAAGAGGAACTGCAACAGATCCCTGCTGGGTACCACTACTGTCCAAAAAATCACTGCTGGTGTAAAAGCAGAGAAAAGCAGCAGGCGCTTCAGCAGCTGACACTGGCTTCTTGTTTACTGGGTAGGTTGCAGAACCCCTGGGGCTCAACTGATGAGGACAGGGCCAGAGCAGAAGTCCAGCAGGTCTTGCTGTGTATTTTGCCTTTTTAAAGTTCCATCTCTAATCCAAAGGGAGGAAACAAACGTTTGTGAAGTCAAGCAGACAAGAAAAGGAGAGATGAAACAATGCAGATCTAAGTGACCTGGAAAGAATCATCTCCTGCACCATTTTTTTCTACCACTCCACCAAACAGCAGTAGAGGAAAGTGAAAGGCAGAGAATTGGGTATCTCAAGGACAGGGCATAGAGAATTGCAGCTGAACATAACCTTTAGATCAGCAGCCCAAAGAGTGCAATTCTTACAGCAATCATGACACTGAAGACTATTCAACCCTCCTCAAGAGCCTTGGTTTTAGCCTTTTACAACTCTGGCAAGCAAGTGAATTAATATTTTAATAAAAAATGCTTAATATAAACATA
>WBMY01001431.1:12159-94790 GCA_013397315.1 Donacobius atricapilla
ACATAAAATATATTTTAAAATATTTTATTTAAAATACTCTGATATCTGCCTCAGACTGATCTTTTGAGGAAAAGTTTCAGGAAAAAACATCAGCCATTTTGGAGAGAGCAGGCAAATAATTATGTATCACTGACTGTTAAATTTGCTTCTGCTGCTGCTGCTGCTGTTGTTGCTAATTTACTGAGATACAAAAATGGCTTCAGACTCTGGAGAAAGTCTGAAAATTTGGCAGAAGGATTATGCCGATCAGAGATGTGTTCTTAGCTATCCCTGTGAAAAAATCACCTATATTTTGGTTCATTTTTACACTCAGGTGGAGGAGGCCAGCAGCTGGATCTTCAGACCTTTTATCAATATAAACTTAACTTCACACCCCAGGCTTTGACATAGCTCCACATGGGCCACAGCATCTATGGAAGGGTCTGCCTGCATAGAGTTCACTGAAGAAGAAAAGACTGAGTTCTAAGTACCTTTGGGACTTCTGAAGTCAAGAATCCACAGTTAGTAAAGAAAGACACAATTCCTTTGATGCACTATTCTTTACCTAAATATGTACAGAAACAAGGCAGNAAGGACAGGGCATAGAGAATTGCAGCTGAACATAACCTTTAGACCAGCAGCCCAAAGAGTGCAATTCTTACAGCAATCATGACACTGAAGACTATTCAACCCTCCTCAAGAGCCTTGGTTTTAGCCTTTTACAACTCTGGCAAGCAAGTGAATTAATATTTTAATAAAAAATGCTTAATATAAACATAAAATATATTTTAAAATATTTTATTTAAAATACTCTGATATCTGCCTCAGACTGATCTTTTGAGGAAAAGTTTCAGGAAAAAACATCAGCCATTTTGGAGAGAGCAGGCAAATAATTATGTATCACTGACTGTTAAATTTGCTTCTGCTGCTGCTGCTGCTGTTGTTGCTAATTTACTGAGATACAAAAATGGCTTCAGACTCTGGAGAAAGTCTGAAAATTTGGCAGAAGGATTATGCCGATCAGAGATGTGTTCTTAGCTATCCCTGTGAAAAAATCACCTATATTTTGGTTCATTTTTACACTCAGGTGGAGGAGGCCAGCAGCTGGATCTTCAGACCTTTTATCAATATAAACTTAACTTCACACCCCAGGCTTTGACATAGCTCCACATGGGCCACAGCATCTATGGAAGGGTCTGCCTGCATAGAGTTCACTGAAGAAGAAAAGACTGAGTTCTAAGTACCTTTGGGACTTCTGAAGTCAAGAATCCACAGTTAGTAAAGAAAGACACAATTCCTTTGATGCACTATTCTTTACCTAAATATGTACAGAAACAAGGCAGAGATCCAGAAAAGTGAAGAAACCATTTGAGCTTCTTGTTCGTTTTCTTGTTAGTTTGACTTTTTTTAGCTTTTCTTTTTTTTTTTCCTTTTTTTTAAGAAAGTAAATCCATACAAGCAACGAAGTGCAAGCACTTAAAATATCCCCACCACAGAATACTTACCAGGGTAAATATTTTCTGGTAACCCAGCATGCCAGCATAGAAGATTCATGGTCTGTTGTTCTCTAAAACATCCTTCTCTTTCAGGACTAGCACTCAGAAAGGGTGACAATGCCAAGCCGCTCTCCCTGTATTCCAAGGCACCTCCACTCAAATGCCCCCAAATCCCATTTCTTCCTTGTCAGAAATCTTTGTTAACAAATTTCCCTTTTTGTTTATTTTGTGAACTGTGCTTGTCTTTTTTTGTTTGTAAACAAAGAAACAAACAAAAAGCCAGAATGTATCAAGGCTCTGCCAGAACTCAATTAATAAATAACAAGCATCGAGTGTTTTTGATCATTTCCTTCTATTTGAGCCTCAAAAACTGACAGTAAAACAGCGTATGACCCTTTACAGAATGATTTTGCTATCATGTTACATCCTCACTGGAAATTAAGAACACAAATTTGACATTTTGAATGGGAAGAGCTCATGCACTTTGGTTCAGTGTTATCCACTGGGAAGTCCAGAGCCAGCTGCAAGCCAGCAAAGCGGGATTTGCAAAGCATCCATGTAGTCGCACAGCAAACCCCAGCACAACCTGCACTAACTTTGTCAATCATTCTGCACTATACAGGTGCGACTAACAATATTTTGTTGGGCTTTTTGTAGGACATAACTTCAGCTTAAGTTCAAGCAATTCCTCAGGATGTATGAATCCACAGGGATGGGAAAAGCAGAAAAGGAGAGGAGTAAAGACATCCTATCCTGTTGCTACATCTGGAAGCATAGGGATGCAAGAAGTTATTTTCATATTCAAAACCGGAAAATGGGAAAAACAGCAATAAGAGGCATTTAAAGAAGGAACAGAGGCTGAGACCTGCTGAAAAACTGTGTTCGGTCATCTGTAAAAAAACAAAAAAAGGATGGCTAGAGAACACCTTTTGCCACAGAGACAGTGTAAGGGAATAGAGAAACACATATACAGAGACAACTACATGAGCAGTTTCCAGCATTGTGTTTAAAAATAGTGGCCAGGAAGACAGATTCTCATTCCATCTTTGTTGGCATAACTTTACTTGACAGGAATATGCTAATTTGTACCAGCCATAGATCTGCATCCTTCATTTATAAAGAGACAAACCCAGTACTAATAACACCTTTCTGTGTCCTGGTGCTTATGATCACACCATCTGTTTGCATTTGGAAACTGCCCACCATACCTGCTAAATTGCCAAAGATACATGAAGTGGGAGAAAAGTTAAGATTTCCATGACTTCAGCCCTGATTTGACTAACACCAGATCACCAGTGATCTCCATCCAAAGCATAAACATACTGCTTATAAACTGCTTAAATGCCAGTACTCTAAAGGCGCAACTGTTCATGTGTTGGAATCTCTCTAATGAATAAAATTCAGCTGCATCCACAAAGAAAACTGATTTGTTGACACATCACTGAAAGAAAGCAAATAATGGCTCACAACACTAAGAAACCTGATGAAAATGGAAGGGAAATTACCCTTTGAATAATTTGTGCATGACCCGTAAGTTTTAGTGGGCTACAGGGAATACCAACTCAATCATTCCATTTTGCTCTCTTGCAGATACTTTCATTTTTATATGTATACATTTTAAATGCATATTTACTCTCTTTTCAAACTGTTTAAACTGCTTTGGGTGCAAGGGAAAGACTGGATTTGAACTCTTGGATGAATCACATGCACAAACTTTCTCAAAAAAAGGCACGTGGATAATACAATAAACAAAACAAAACAGATGATTTTTTACCCCGTCTCTTTAAGATACTGCTGCTTTTCAGCCACACAGTGAATGTTTCATTCAAATAACAGAACATGGATTTCTCTTAGTAACTGTAGCTATAATTGTAGCAACTGCTTATACTGCTTCCATCCTATTAGTGTTACAATTGTCCAAAGCAGAACACTCAACTAAATTGCCCTCGTTTCTTATAAACGTCTCATGTTTTATTTGTAACAGGAAAAAAAAAAAAAAACAAACAAAACCCAAAAACAACCCAAACGCCTTCAGAAAGTTACCCCTTTCTTCTGTTACTTTATTTTGCTTCTTTGGCACCAAGAGCATGAAAAAACAATACTGCTTTCCCTGCCTTCAATGTTTGGCAGCCATTTCTTAAACAAAAACACTGTGATTCAGTGGATGCTCTGCCCACTATTACAGATAACATGCCTTTTCCAAAAGTGAGTCTCTTAAGGACAGTGTGGGGTAGCTTTATTTGCAATCATTCACCAGCTAGTATCCCATTTAGGATCTAGTAAGAATTTGCTCTTAGCATCTTCCTCTGCTGTATATGGTATTTGCATGCATATTATGCAAAATAGTGATGAAAATAAATGGCCTGGGTTGCTGCATTTACTCATACACAGAGTACATATCCCTCATGTATTCTCATTATGATGAAAAGGCACAGGCATGAAGAGTCCATCTCTGCATGGAAATAGCATGTTGGGCAGAGTAGGGGCAGAAAGAAATCCAACTTTACTGACTCTTACACTGACAAAAAGAAAAAACTCCTGCATTGTCAAAACGTTAGACAAATCGTATCACTTAAAGCGGTTACTACTCCCAGGTTACATTACGCTTCATTGGAAAGCAATTTTTTAATAGCATTATTAAGGTAGCATACCATGATTTATTCTTACTTGGTTTTCAATTTAAAAGTGTTTGTGCCTGCTGAAAATCCTTTTTTGGCTTTAAGGAAGTGCGGCCCAATAATAATTAAATTTAAAAAACCAAACCCAGCACAAATACAACCGCTTTGATTTACAGGGTCAGAGGAAGAGATTTGAAATGTCCAATAAATCCAAACACTATTTCCAGTCTTCCTTCCCGTTCACGCACTATTCTGCATATTTTGCTTTCTACCCTTGAATAACATATGGATAGGCCAAGTGTATCCCATTTATTTGCTCATTACATAACCAATTCCTACTGTATTTATAATTCCACACTTCAGTAGCTGTGTATGTTCTTGCTACCCCATCACAATAAACCATCAGAACAAGGAATCAGACTTGAGTGTGTGGGTCTCTCATTTTGGCAGGTTTAAGAAAGACAGGAAAACGGGAAGAGGGGGAAAGAAGAGCAGAAGAGAACAGGAGGGAAAGACAAGAGCAGGGCTTAGTCTTTCACATGGGAAGGTGTGCCACAGGACAACTACAGTGCTTCTCGGCAAAGCTCGAGAGATCTAGGTCTGCAACAAGCTGTGTGCTGAGCACTGTTACAGGGTGCTGAGCACCTGCTGCTCCCACTGCCTCGCTCAGGACTGAGCTTCTGCATCACAGACCATGGCACTCCCTGTGGCCCCCAGCACAAGACATGTGAAAGACATGCCCACCAGCTGTCTTCCACAGGGGCTTCCAAGCCCCTTCACCACATCATTACATGCAGACCCTCACCTACAGCACATGACCACAGAGACGTTGTGGCAAATGTCATGATGCCAGCTCTTTGACCCTGACACAAAGGTCAAAGCCAGCAGCAATACCGAAGCCATTGTTTTAGCGATTCAATGCTAAGAAAGTCTAGGAAAAGTATAAACTTAATCACCTAATTAATGAAACTAAACTCAAGTAATGTTCCCTCTCAAAAAAACTTTGAAGGAGCTCCAATTACCTTCAGTGACTTAAACGAAGAAAGTTCTCTGTGGTGTTACTTCTCCATTCTTGCAAAATACTCATGGAAGTTTTCTGAGCATCATGGGAACACCCGAGTGCACGTGTTAAAATGCACATTTAACAAGGCCTGGTTCTTCTCTCACTGAAATCAGCAGTCCTTAATTTGAACAGCAGGAGATCAGGGCCTTTTCTACTGCCATGTTCCTTATCAGAGATCTATAAATGTCACATCTTTATTTTATTACTGAAAGACATATTTTATAGATTAACAATAAAAGCATTCTTGTATGTGAGTTTTCTAGCCCCTGTTGAGACTCTGAATTCTTGAAGGTTGAATAAAGCAGTCCATAGGAAGGGGGAGAAAAAAATGCTGTGCAATATCCTTTTAAAGAGCCTCCACAGCAAAGAGAGAATAAATAGCTGATTTGTTACACGGCTTTGAGGCCAGCCACAAATGCTAAGACCACAGGTAAATGAACCTGGTCATGAAAGGAGCAGCAGCTTGTCCAGTACCATACCTACATTAGTTAACTTTCTTTGTGGTTCAAGTCCAAGACTTTGCATTGTTCTATTTCCGCCTATTCCTCTGCTCTGGATTCCCTTTGTGACACTTTTATCAATGGAAAATCGAGGGAGGGATTTCCAGCTGGGAGCCCAACAAAAAAACAGGAGGTTCAGTCTGGTTTTCTCACTTGCACTGCAAGAACCATTTCAGCACTAGTAATAAAAGCAAAACTACACAAAGGATTAAAAAAAAAAAAAAAAAAAAAATGACCTGAAATTTTTTTAGCATCATAAATGCTTCACTGCTCTTTATTCTGCAGTATGGTTAGTGTCACACTTTGGCACAATAATTTGTTAGCTTAAACAGAGCTCCTTGCAAATAACGAATTTATATTAAGGGCCATTGTCAGATAGAATTCCAGGGAAATGCAAAGAAAAAGATAACAGTGCCATCAGTCAGATCTACTCTTTGTTATGCCCTTGCAATTTTGACAGATTTATAGCTGCAGTGTCATAATATTAAAAAGCCTGACTGTGTCCTCTGTGAGTGGTGAGGAAAATACACACAAAATAAGAAGGGAAGCCAACCAGCACAGCAGGAGCCACACAAAATGGATTGTGCACAGGGACATGCACATGGCCACACCTGCAGGTGTCATTACAGCAGCCACAACGGCAGCCAGTTGGGTGCTCAGTGTAGCTGTAACCTGAGGAGGTGGCTTTGAAAATGATATCATTTGTACTAAGAGGATTTTCAAGGTAATCTTCAGGGGATAGATTTGGTATCATCTAAGACCAGAAAAGACTAATAATAATACTTCAAAACATTATGGCAGTACAGACCATTCATCTTGGGAGGCACTTGGTATAGTAACAACAGAGTAACAACTCCCATACATTTATGGGAGTGAGCACCATTCAACACAGAGAACACACTCCTTGAATTCCAGAGCTATTTTCATACACCACCAAGGAGTCCCAGCCACCACCACCTTCTCAAATAGAAGAAGAAATGTCCCAAGGCTTTCAAGAGTCAATTATCCAACCACTGAAGGCTCTGCTAGTGTCCTAAAGACAAGTAAAATCACTTTCTCTTGTTTACATGTGTGGCCTGTAAGGGCTCTGCTGAGAAGCACCTTTAGATATAACAGAAATCAAAGAAGCTAGTATCACCTCAGTTGCGTAAGCTTGTCAAAGCAGCAACAGGACAAGAAGAGAAAAGCTGAAAGTAAAATACAGGGGTGGAGAATCAGATGCAAAGGCTGTCTACTTAAAGACAGAGAAGACTTAAGTGCCTTAAATAATTTTTTTAAAAAATGGCAGTCACATCATCAAATAGCCTGAAAGTTCAGAAGGCAGCTGAGAGAACATTGTATAGTACCCAAATTCTCTTCTATTTTTCAGTCTGTTGGAAGAGCATTTTCAAAAGGTCACATGGATTTCAGGTATCTAAACCATAACAAATTGCAAACTAGGAAACCTTGCAAACTGACTGCTAACATTCTCTGAATCTGTTCCACAGACCTGTTATAGGGAACAAGAATTTGAGGACAATCACACACCAAATACCTCCCCTGTAGATACCCCCAGCAAGAGAACATGTCAAGCAAGAGGGGATAAAATACTTGCAACTTTTTTGATGAGACTGGCGAGGAAATGCCTTCATTCCTAATGCCACAAAACCTGAAGTTTTTTAAACAGGCTACTATTTAAACCCAGTTTTACACTGATCTTTTTATGTCCTTCCTAAGTCAATACATAAAATTCACAAATGAATGACCAAGCAAACCCACAGATTTGGGTTATGTCTCCAGCTCCAACCATTTACTTTTTTGTCTTCCACAACATACAGAGCAACTCTCATTAAGTAGCCAATGTGTAAAAGCTCAGTAGAGAGTTAAGGAAGTTTCTAAACCAAAAATAATCTAAGGGGCAAACTATGTGTGGAAAAAAATAATAGAACTTGTGTGAAGTCACACAAAGTACCTGAAGGAAGTCTACATGATCCTAGCAGACACAATCTATACCACATCACAGACAAAGCAAACAGGAGGAAACATCCTTGGAAATATTCAGCTATTTGGAGTTTTCTCAGCTCCAAATCCAGACAGAAGTATATGAATAGGTCACATTAACTAAATCCATCAAGGAAATCTTCGTATAATTTCTGATCACTGCCTGGGGTCTGTTTTTTTGCTGTGGCCAATCTCTGAGAAAGACATCAGAAAAGCAGAAAACCCACAAAACATAAAACAAACAAACAAACAAACAAACAAACCCCCAAGCAACAAGCAGAAAACAAGGGAAAATATCCCCACCCACAACTCAGACCTAATAATTACAAGTCAAAAAATGAAGTTAGGGAAGAAATCACTTCCCATCCCTGCAGGTAAGGTTGAAGTTCTCTAGCACTAGATTTGAAAATAATTAATATGAGACCAACAAGTTAAACAGCCTTACAGGGTCTTTTTAATTTATTAAATATGTTTTGCTTTAATCACATTAATTTTTCAGAAATGTACAATAATCTTTGTGGTTTAAAATGGCTTTGTATTCATTTTTTAATGGGGAGTATTTTTATTCATCTAATACATTATCCTTTCAAGAAAATTATCATACTTGACTACAAGTACTTAACGGGGCACTAATTAATACTCCTATTTCTCCCCATTTAAAACTCCTTTGAGAAATGAGGTCAGAAACCTGGTTTAACACCGAAGACCATTTCTGAGAGGCTAAAGGGGAAGGGACACAAAAGGCACTTTTCGCGGAGAACACCCCCTTTGAACACTGCAGCCCAAGCCGAGAGCGATGCCTCCGGCCGAGCCAGCAGCTGATGCCAAGCCCCCTGAGCAGCGGCAGGCCCGGCAGCACGTCCCTCCGCTCCGCGCCTCGGGGACGACAGGAAGGAATTCTCCCACTTCCCCTTTAACGGGGCGAGTTGCGCTTCTCCCACTCCTGCCAGCCTGCGGCAGGCGGCCTCCCGCCGGCCCCGGGGCACGGCTGAAGGGCTGCCCGGGCACCAGGGCGGGAGGGCGGCCCCACCGCGCTGGGCGCAGAAGCGCCGCCGGAGCCGCGGCACCGCGCCGGGGCTGCAGCAGCGCCTGTGCCCCGCCAGCAACGCCGGGAGGGAAGTGCGGGGCACACACACCTCCCGGGGCCGTCTCGGTCTCGGGGAGCTGCTGCGCGGCTGAAGGGCAAAAGCAGAGACCGAGAGCAAGCGTTTCTGAAGCTCTCAGGAAATTTGCAGACACTCACCCATGAACTTCACATTTGGGTTCGCTCCGCATTGTCTACTAATTGTAATTATCTAAGAGCGGCTCCACGATGGGAGGAGGGGAGGAGAAGGCTTCCTTTTGGCACAGCTTCTTCAGAGTTCAAAGGACACATATGGCCTGCAAACACAGTGCAGGGAATAATGTAAAATTAAAGAAGGGATGAGAGGAAAATGAGAACGCAGCAGGGACAAGCACTGTTCTGGATCTGCTTGACTGGAATTTCAAATAAAGAAACAGGAGGGGAAAAAAATCAACAAAACCCCCACACTTGTTTTAATCCCACATCTGAACAGAAGGAGGGATCACAGAAAGGAAGACCTCTGGGAAGCAGAACCTGAGCACTTCTGCCAGGGGGCAGAGACTCCAAGCCCTACGGCCTCGGCCCGGCAGCAGGACCCAGAGGACTGCCCAGAGAGCAGGGCAGAGACACAAGGGCTTCAGGAAATGTACGACCAACACCTCTAAAGAGAATGGGTTCGTTTCAGAACCATTTCATTTCAGAATAAACACATGTAGAGCACCAAACCTGCAGGGCAGGACAGCCTGTCTACTCACAGGGTAAAGCAAGAAAAAAAAAGTGTCCAAATAGCACAGGTCCCGATTCGCCTTGCAGTGCTCGTTTCACCACACAAAGAGAGCCACTCAAAAGTCAGCAGCCTACTAGATGGTGCCTGTGTCTGTGCCAAAGGCTGACACCTGCTTGTGGCCTTGTCTTTGTTAGAGCAGAAACCAAAGCCTGCTCTTCTCACTGCAGGGCATATCAAGCACAAAAATAAATAAATAAACAAAACAAAACAAAAAATCCACAACAATTCTTGGTTGTAATTTCCACATAATTATTGCACAACAACCACCCCTAATGAGAGAATGAATTTATAACCACACACAAGCTATATTTACCAGTGGACTGGTTACAAAGCAAAACAGCAGGAAACCACAATGTGTGTCTTCATTTTAGCTCCTCAGCAGTGGTGCAGAGCAAGGCTGCCCGCGCAGCAGGGCAGGCTGGGCAAGTGAAACCCAGGCACACCCACCAGAGAGGAGCACAGCCTTACAGGGATGGAACCTGGACCGAGCAGGGCACAAAGATGCTTGCCACACAGTCAAGGGAAGCTGTGTTGAGGTGCAGCTAGAAAGACTTGTTTGACCTCAGCATTAAACAGTTGGCCACACCTAAAAACTGAAGGGAGTTTTGCCTCCCAACTATCCCAGCTTCCAGAAATTTTGATACCTAGGCAGAATTTTGAAAAGAAAACTGATACAGAAAACAAATCTAAAAACCACCCCACAACTGGAAATACAGCTCCTTGGGCATTCAGGATCCAGGAGATGAACCATCCCTGCCCCTTGAAATGAACACCCACTTCCAGAGAGCACTTTGTTCTTTTCCCCCATCAGCTATTCAACTTGTCCCCACGGCAAAATTGGAACAATTCAACCCAAACTGGGACAGTAGGACTGTGCCACAAGAGGAGGCCTGACGAGGTCAGCAGCTGAGCCCCAGATGAAAACTTTTGATCACTGGGGAGACTTGATTTGGGTCTGCCTACCAGGCACCATAAATTGCTGAGCTCAGGGGACCTTCACCTCTTCAACACTGCTTTTCAGGCAAATTTGGCCAAAACAGCCTCACAACTTTGGAAGTTATTGGGCCAATGCACTTAAGGAAAGACAGGCAGCACGCTCACAAGAGCCCCATTTCCTCGGGCTGACATCATACAAGCAGGCAGCATCCCTGCTGCCAGCAGTACACCCCTGACCACCTTGCCCCAGCTGCTCCTCCTCACCTCCCTCTGTGCCAGTACAAACCCTCATGCTTTCCAGGCCAGCGTGAGAATGATGGCAAGCTAGATCCAGGAACAGATCCTGCTGAAAACTTACCTTTTTGTTTTTTGGGTTTTTTTTTTTAGAGATTATTTTTAACTTGGATCCTTTCCCAGACCCAGCTCAGAGCATGACTACACAATGCTTATGTCAGCACAAGGAAGCCATCTAATAAGCACCCATGAGGGGGCAGGATCGCTGCCATTGCTATCCTCACCACCTTAATGAGCTTGTAAAACAACAGCCTACAGATAGCAGGTTAAAAAGTCACAGAGCTTCAGTAAATTGAGGGTGACGCATAAAAAAAAAAAAACCAAAAATAAAACCTGAAACTCATACACACAGGTTACCTAGCCACTGCCATATCAAGCTGCCAAAACACAGCAAAAGCACAGGGCCCTCCACTGAAGAAAAGCAACCCTTGCACTCAGCTCCACTGAAACCCCAATGCAGAAGAGCTCCTGATACACACCCATGGAAAATCTCGGTCTTTACTACTTCCTAAGTAGGATACGCAAAGAAAACCCACACCTTGTAAACCACTGGTATCTCAAAATGACCTTTCTCTTATCTTTTTGGCTAGGCATGCTCTTTGCCCTGCTCTCTCCCTGGGGAGACACCAAACAGCCTGGCTCCAACTCAGGAAGGAAGCATTACAGCAAAAGAGAAGGGAAGATGAACAGATTAAAAAAATCTCCCTCCTCTTTGCACCCGTGGGTGCAAACCCCTCACAACAAATTGTGTAACCTTAAACACATGTTAGGATGGAGACAAAAATCCATGATTACTGCTTCTGGTGTTTATGCTGACCAGAGGCATTATTACTGCTCTGGTGGCAATCAGCGAATCTGTCATGAAAAGAAAGGATGTGTTGGGTTTGCTATCGATCCTTATAATTCCTGTCTGAGAATAATCATACCATCTTGAAATATAACCCAAAAGAGCACTATTATTCCGGAACTGAGCTGCTTTTGGAAGATGAGTAAAAAGCAGTTACATCCTCTTAGACAGCTTCTTGAGGTTGCAGACAATTGTTCCTGGCTTTACAGACACATTTTCTGATCCTTTTAAGTATTTTCTTTCCCCTATAGCTGAAAGAGCCACACACAGATAAAGAGAAATCTGGCTATCCCAATAAATCATGTAACTGACTATACGCAGAGGGCTGTCAAGTATGCACAAAATAAACTAACTGAAATAATACGATTTTTGTCTCTCTAATATCCTTCATTTATAGTCACTGTTGGTGTGACAACCAGTAACAGTAAGTGGAATGATTTCACGCAGCACTTTCCATATTGAGATATTCTGTATCCCCTTGTGCAGTAGACAGTTTCCATCACTTACTCTGTATTAGGACAACAGAGTAAGGCACCTCAAATTAAGCCTGGAGTGGTAACCATTCCCTCAAACCAGACTAAGAGACTGTGACTATTGCCAGATCACTTCTTTCCACTCAGTGAAGTCTGGACATCACCAGTGGATGGGAGGCAGAAGCACAAGCCTCTGATGGCATCCCAAACTGCCCCCTAAAATGCATATGAAAACACATATTCCAAGCATGGCTAGAACAACAGTACCAAGCAAAACACATGATGCTAATCTAAGTGTTTCAACAAATTGTCCATTGTAACTGGAAAACAGAGAAACAGAGCCCTGAAAAGGGATCAGAACAATACTGACTTAAAAATCATTAAGGGTTCTTGTTAAGTGTACATTCTAGCATATTCATAAAGCAGGTTTTTTTTTGAAGGTAGGAAAAATATGAAAAAACAGGTTAATAAACCAAACGTAAATAATAAGGAAAAATATATAAACCAGAAGAAATCTGAGCTAAGAAATACACAAATATTTTGTGTGCATATGTATGTGAAATTTAATACAATTCCTAATTCTTGGTATCTTGGATAACACCTGTGTGTTTTCCAGACCTCGGTTTCAGAAGTTTACTACTTTTTTCACACATGGTTTCAGAAGGACTGGGGTCTCTTTAACAGTGAAGTTCTGTCCTCCATCTCCCACATGTTCCCACTGACTCCAACCAGCCTAAAGTTAACTATAAATACAATGGAAAGTCAAAGTAGCTTGTTGCCTGATTTTATCCTTTTTTGATGTGCTATTAGGCTATTCATAATGAATATAAAATACATTTTTTTTAATTAACAGGTAGGACAAACAAAGGCTCTAATATTTTACAAACCTATTTGATGCAAAACACTAAATATGTGTCCTAGGTCTCTGTTTTTCAGATCTTTATTACCAAATTCTGACTTCTTTTCATTTCATTAATGCTTTCAACAGCTTATTAAAAAGCACAGTCTTGCTAATTTACAGTAATGTTTAGGATACCTACTCTAAATTTATGGAAGAAATCGATAAATTAATCAATCAACAAAAAGGAACAGAAAAATGACAAAACACATTTTGTTCTATTACTGTGGCAATTCTAAATGGTGTTTTAATTATTCATATAAATATCTCTAATGCATTAGTAAATGTGATGTATTGCACACCTACTTTTTTTTTTTTTTTAATTCTTGGGTCCCAATTCAGGAACGTGGTTCCTTGCAGAAATACAAAGCAGGCCTCTGAATAATTTTTTTAGCATTTGATTCTATATAGTCAAACACTGTCCTGCTTTGGATCTAGAATAACACAAGATTACTTACTCCACAGCACTCTCTGCTGAGAGCAGATCCATAGAGAAAGTCACATTAAGTCACACAGCCTTGTAACAACCACACAACACAACCACAGGGCAGAAACACCTCTCCATCGCTCCCTGCCATAGCCAACAAGCAAATTCCCAGAACTGCAGCTTGAAAGGGGAGGCAATCATGTATATTAACATTTCACTGAGAAAACTAGGATGAAACAATGAGCTGGTGAAACTCTTTGGAAAGAGATGCCAGGGTCGAAATTCCTGGCCTGCCAGGCCAAGCCCCTCCTTCTTTTTAATCAACATGTAAAATTCTGTGTATCTTCTGTGTCCAGCACCCAAGGCAATGCCATTCTCACTCATTCACAGCCACGCTCCCTCTTCCCACCCAGCAGCTACACTGAAGCAGAAACTACCATCCTTGTCCCAGGAGAGATAGCAACAGCACAAAGAAAGCTGCAAAGCCTGTGAGTGATTCTGCGTAGAGGTGGAATTTTTCAAATTATGATAATGAGCTTCCAAAGAGAGAGCACAGAGCTGCATAGATACAGCCCCTTTTCACGTCAGAAGGCACATAAAGGGTTGACTAACCTCTACTGCTTATTTTATGGTATAATCTCACCCCTCCCTTATTTAGCAACTTCCTCCTTAAGCCCTGGCATCTCTTCTCCATTTCCTTCACAATCTTGGGGCCTTTTCCTCCCGAGATTATCATCTACTGGAAGTTCCCCCTCCCTGACCACTACCCACATCCCAGGCTTTGTTCTGGCTCCCTACAGTGCTCAGTGTCTGGACAGGCTTCACATTCACTCCAGATTTATTGCTCTCCTGCTCTTCAAAGCTTGTGGAGCAGGTTTTCATTCAGCTGCCCTCGCCTGCCAGGATGGGGAGCAGTGCATGGAAACTGAAAAGAGTTCACGAGCACCAGATGAGCAGGGCTTTGCAACTGAAACCCAAGGCAGAAATGCACGATGTGTGTCTTATTTAGTTCAAAGCCGAAATGTTTCTGTCTGGGATGTCTGTTTGTATCTCAAGTCACAAAGAAGCCATTAGTACCAATAATGTGTCATTATGGGGGCGTCAGCAGAGACTCCACAGCTAAGGTTAATTTGAGATGCATTATTTAAAGCAGAACTAAAATCCCTCCATTTCACACTTTAATGACTCAATTGAAATCATTCTTCAAATTTGACACAGCAGCTCTTAAGGGGACACTTGCATTTTTTTCTTGTCTCTTTTTTTTTTTTTCTGGCCAATTTTAAGTAAAATACTTATCTAGTGCAGAAGTAAAATACACAGATCTTCCATTTACAACCACTTTAACCTGTCTTCCCCCTCACATTTCTTTTCATCAGTTTCGTATTTCACACATTCACTCTGACAGATTAGAATATGCACAACACAGGCCACTTCCGCAAGTTAAAAAAAACCAAACCCGTTCAGAGTTAAAATTTCACTCATCGTAACCCCAGGGATTTTGCCAAGAACAGCTGACAACACTGTTTATCTTAGATACACCACATCACTTAGGAAACAGTAGTCCTTAGTATTTCTACTCTCAGCATCCTGCTAAAATACATTAAATACAGTATCCTTGGTTTTCAAACTGAGGCAAAGACAGAAGGATGCTGTGGTTCAACAAGTGCTTCAAGCTGATCCAAGTCTCCTAAATCACTGATAATTTGTTTTGTCAGGCAACTTCCCTGAGAACAGCTGATAAAACACAGAAATAATTAAACAAAACCTCATCACAACAGAATGAAGCAGCATGATAGTGAGATTTTCATGCTGCTGAAGATGCAACACCTTTCTTCAGACACCTCCTGTCTGTTGGTGTGGATTCTTCAGTAAAGCTCACGTAACGTTACAAAAATGCGTAGAAACGTAGAATGATTTTTGTCACACGACACAACTCTATTTTGTTCTGGACTTTCAAGAAATCACAGTTCAAGCACACAGACATTCTTTGGAGAGCTGCCCTCAATGCTAAAAATGGCAATGGAATTGCACAAGGCGGGGGGAGAGGAGAGGGAAGAAAATTCCAAGAAAACTTTGACTCATCCATTGTAATTCATCAGGTTTTGGAGCAGGGAATGGAATGCTGTCAAGCTAAAATTGACAGAGCTATTTTCTGATCTCCAAGTGATGTCAATACTTCACAAATCCACAAGTGCTGGGAAAATTTTTCTCTGCAAAATTCTAAGAATGACTCTTAAAATTTGTTGGGTTGGAGTGGGGGGGAACCCAGAGCTAAAAGAGGTACTTGAAATTAAACTCCTATGTAGGTGTGTTTTTGAATACTGAGAGTATTAGGCTTCACAGCTTTTTGCTATCTGTGACTCAGACATGCTGCCACAGGTGTCAAGTGATCAGGGACTTAACTGGAGCTCTGCGGAAACCGGCTGCTTTGTGATTATTTTTTCAACTATATGTTAAAAAATTTACCCTCAAAGACAGACAAAAAGCAAGATTTTTCACTCAGTACAGACCTGAATCTTTCCAGTGGCCAGATTTTACTGTCCTGTCAACTTTCACCTAGTAAAGCAGATTTTTCTGGTTAATTCTTAAGGTTTTTAGAACCACATCATGTCCACCATAGTTTTCAGAACAACACAATGTCAACCAAATCTAACAGGCAAAACTACTTCAATAAAGTTCTGAGAATAACACATCTACTCCGGCACGCCAACACACTATTTTTAATTGAACCTCATTAAAGATGTAATAGAAGAAAAATTATATTCACTTCCAGCACTGTTCCATCAATGCAGTGAGATAATCATGCTGCTGTACCATACATAAAGCAATATTTATGAGTAGTGGTTTAGGTAATTTAATGGAAAGGCAGAAAGCAATGATTCATTCCTTGTTCTATCTGTTGCTGAAAAATTACTTTTGCCAATTGCAGGGCCCAAGCAGGCACACAGAGAGATTGGTTTCAAATGTTAGTAAAACAGAGACCTGGAAAATGAAAAGAGACATGTCAGTTGAAATGCCGAACAAAAGGAAAAAATCTGGATTACAGATGAGAATTACTTAACAGAGCAGCATACAAATTCGGGCCTCTGAAGTAATTTAAACCAAATGCAGATTGAAACTGAAGTCATTTAGTGAGTCAGCACAGTAACAGGACACTAAAATTACATGTGAGAAAAGCGTAATCCTTTTTGTATAGCACACTGTATTTTATTCCAAGTTTACCCAAAAACAAATAAATTGTCTCCTTTGTGTTGTACCTTCTTCATTTCCTTTGGACTCAGCCTCTACCTTCCAGAAAGAAACAAACTTCATGCAGGCAGACTCGTTGCGAGCTCTGCTGTCTAGGACATGAATGTCTCTTTCACAAAGGTTTCATCTCCAGACCATGACCACATTAATAAACAATCATTGGCATGAACACTACTGACCCTCTTCCAAGTTAGGATTATTTTCCTCTGACTTTTTTTTTTTTTTTAATTAACAGTTAAAACCAAAACTGCAGAGAATCATTACAGGTTCTGCTTCCCAGATTCTGCCATCCCACAGGTTTTGGTCACCTACAGTTTGGTGCAGATAGAGACTTCAGTGTTAAATACGCCCACCATCAGTCAAAGAAAGGCTTTACTTTCTATCTGCCTCAAATATTTTTTTAAAACCGTAACTGCTTTTAAACTTAAAAAGCAATCTTCATCTTATTCTTGCCTCATACTTTCAAAAAAATGTAATTCTGTGAAAGCCACAACAATTGCTTCAACAGAGACTGCTATTCTCTGAAGTACTTTCTCAGATAGATTTGTATGGACAGACGCGGGTAGAAATGAATACTCCAAAAATATCCACAATAGATAACAAGCAGCATCTAGAAACAAAACAAAACAAAACCCAAAAAACCCCCAACCAACCATGTACTGCAAATGCAGCTAAAATTGGAATGAATGCCTACAGTAGCAACAGCACAGGAAGAGCAAAATGTTATTGTACATTACTGGCCTGCAGCCCACAATTACAAAAAATACTGCAGTATTCCACAGTAACAGCGTAAAATATTATCATTTCAAACAAGCAGCTGCAGCACCCTGCCCACAGCAGCCACGTCGCAAAGAGCCAGGGGAGGAGAGGGCTGCCAAAGGACTCCCAACTGCAGAGGGATAGTGGGCCACAGGGTTGGTGAACCCTTAGGATGCCTTTTCCTCACACCCACGGCTCCATCAGGGCACAAAGGACCACTGCTCAGCAGCAAAATGCTCCCACATGGGCTCCAGCTGCTGAGCCCTCCAGCAGAAGCATGATGCTCACTCTGCACTCTCCCTCTTGCTGTAGTGTGCCTTCTGCTAAATCTGCATTTTCACATTGTCTTGGATTCAATAAAATCTCCCCCACCCCAGATCCCCTGCACTAATGCCTGTGTTACGCGGCCCCCTCTACACTCAGCCAACAGGTTTTACCAGTGGCCTTGTCAGGAGCTCCCAAAGCAGGGATTGGCATACACTGCCATTACGATGGCTACCATTCGCCTCCCCAGACAGCGAGCAGTCGCTCCACTGCAGATCAGCAAAAGGGGAGACAACACAAGTTTATCAGCAACACTCCTGTCGACTGCTGTACCCAAGGATGGCCAGCACAGAGGGCAGTCCCACCACAGCAAACAGGAAACCCCAAAAAGCAACAGGTAAGTCCATCTGCTCACTGGCATGCACAGCACACTGATGAATGACCCTAAGTTTGCATTTTTAGGAATAACACCTGCCACATTTGCATTCTACATGGATCATAAAAAAAGACCATCTAAGAAGCCACGTTTTCTGCAAGCTTAATGCACTTGCAGAACAAGCAATCAGAGAAAAAGCAAAGCAGAAACCTGAACTAATGCAGTATCTTGGTTTCAGCTGAGATAATTTTCTTTCTAGTAGCTTGTAAGTTTTGTTGGTTTTGAATTTAGCATGAAAATAATGTTAATACCATGCTCATGTTATAGTTGCTCAATAGTCAAGGACTTATCCTAAGTCAAAGACTTTCCATTTTCCCACGTTCTGCCAGCAAAGAGGTGCACAAGAAGCTGGGAGAGGGCATGACCAAGACAGCTGGCCTGAACTGGCCAAAGGGATATTCCATACAATAGAGCATCCTGCTCAACCTGTCAACTGGGGGAGATATCCAGGAGGGGCTGGTGGCTGCTCAGGGATGGGCTGGGTATCGGTCAGCAGGTGGTGAGCAACTGTGTTGTATATCACTTGTCTTCCACGTGTTTTATTTCTCTTTCTCTTCTGGTTGTCTCCCTTTTCATTACCTCATCATCATTATTACCATTACCATCGTTATTATTGTTGCTGTTAAATAATTAATAAACTGTTCTTTCACCACATGGGTTTTGCCTACTTTTTTCCCAATTCCCTTACCCATCCTACTGTGGGGGTATGGGGAGTGAGTGGCTGCATAGTACTTGGTTGTCATCTGGGGTCAAGCCATGACACTCATGCTTCCTACACAGCCTGCAAATAAGTACAGATTCTCCAGACAAAACTGCAACACCTGAGCTTTGCCTCAGCTACCAATGCTGCCTCAGGTATTTGGCCTCTCCCCATAGTCCAATGAGCCTGAAGTGAAGTTTGAACTACACAAACACCGTTGGGGCACTGATCGGTCCATTGCCCCCAAAATGGGATTTTTATCCATAAACCCAAAATGCATATTCATATCCTTATCTATAGGTTTCCAATTAACTAAGAACACACTTCTTAAACATCCTCTCTACACCAATCTAAGCCTAATTTTGGAAGTACATAAAACTACAACAAACTACGAAAATTGGTATCAGACCTTACACATGCTACCTACATACGTAGCATATCTATTAACATTAAAAGCTTTATCATATAGCATATTTATTAATGTAAAAGGTTCTACCTTATTCAAATAAACACTGTACCTGCTCTATCTGGTGCTGTAAGCGATGTTTTTGTTATGCCTAAAGCTGAGTTACCAGGCCTTAGGGCTCTGGGCTCTGTGCTAGCTGTTTCTTAAGGCACTTAGAGTCTACTTACTTAAAACTAAAGTCTAAACTTCTACTTCATATTTACATGGCTTAATATATTTTAATTCCTCTAAAAGCTTCAATTCAACCTCTGTATCTTTCTCTTCCCCTGGGGAACCCAGGGGGCCATGCACTCCAACAGGGCCCCTTTTAGAGATAGTAGAATCATGATGAAAACTGTTTCTCAGTCAGGCAATCAGAGATACGATGTTTTCAGGAGGAAGCAAATTAACTGCCATACCTAAATACTTCCCAGTTTACCTGAACTTCTCACCCTTCCCACACCAGATTTTCTCTGCCAAATACCAAGGAGACTGTAGTGTATGTATGTGCAATATATATACAACCAACTGCAGTAATATATGCACTAGATTGAAATACTGCATTTTTGTCTCCTTATAAGCAATTCATTGGATCTAGGATTCAAAGTCCCACAGAGAGTACTGCAAATACATATTAAGTCTCTGGGTGCTGGATTTGACTCTGACGTATGTAACAGATGTGTAAAGCAACACATAACCAGATGCCTCTCTAGTAAATGCACAGCTAGAGACTGAAAAGCCCTAAAAACCGTGTGCCCAAGGGCAAAAGAAAAGGGAGAGAATAAAACCAGAACCACGCATCTAGCAAGAGAAGAAAAATTTAGGCCTTCTGGATTTCTTATCTACAATGCTGAAAATTTTCATGTCTGTAATTCAGCTATGGTATCTCAAGAGAGGACTTTTCAGGAGGTGGGAGTCCAGCCACTATGGCCTGATTTGCTCCATGCCAGGGTGATAAATCATTTCTTGACGTCTTTGAAATTTCAGGGTCCTACCTCCAAAGCCTCCACTGTGATTTCAAAGACCTCCATCCAGAAGACCAATCTAACTCCTTAGAAGAAAAAACAATACTGAGAAAAAAAAGCATATGGCTGTGTAACAGTCACCACCACAGAGGCCTTTCTCCTCTCCCTGAGTTGGTCTGTCCTGGCTGCAGTGGCTAGGAGAAGATAGCTGCTGTGCTTTTGCAATAATCTTTTAAGGCAGAGGAGAATGGTGGGTGAGGAAAAAGCCAAAAACGTGTTTAAAAGCCTCCGTTTAAAATTTCTGGCTACTCCCATTTCATGAAGTAACTTAAAACCACTCTCTGCTAGAAACTGTGTGAACCACTGACTTCAGATCTGGATCTTGGTTTTTGCAAAGCTGCTGATGGGCCTGGATCCAAGGCTTTGGTTCAAGCTCTTATGTACTCCATACTGAAATGACTTATACTATACGTCCTTTATAATAAATAGCCTCTCAGTGAGGAAGGGCAGTATTGGCACAGTTCATTTTTACATCACTCTTTTGAAAGTTTAGGGAAAGCACTGGAAACATTACAGCTTTCGAATATTTTGCCTTACGTGGTTTACAGACAGCATAGTGAATAGCTTCACCCATTTTCCTGGGACAAGCAGTGTGACCGTGTGAGCCCAGGCAGTGCCCACAAGAGCCGAGCCGAACAGGCATGGTGGCACTGGCACATCTCACCACTGTGCTGCCCTGCCCTGTGCCACTGCACCCTCCTGCCTCCCTGCAGTGAAGGTCTCCGTTCTCTGTCCCCACCACCTCCTCTTTACAAAGGCTCACACACATACATACTGAAACAAAAGAATAATTCTATTATGTGCCTGGCAGACTGTGCACTTTCCTTCTGTTTCACAATAGCGGCGCTCCATTGAAAAGATCCATATACAGGGGGTGGAAAAAAAAATCTTAACAAGTCTCTAGCAAGCACACATATTACTAAAGCCTCATTTCCACTTAACACAAGTTGCTTTGGGATCTAATGCAGCTGATTTGAGGGGAAAATACAAACAAACATAGTCTATCATTAGTCAGCGCAGGGGGTGGGGAAATCAAACCAGTGCCATCTTTGTTGAAGAGCTCCACAAAACTAATGGTTCAGGAAAGCTGAGGAGCATGGTCAGGGGACAGTTTGTGACTGATCACTGCCATCTGAACATGGCATGCTGACAGCTGAATGAAGTGCAAAACAAAAAAGGCATGTGTTTAATCTGGGCAGGATTGGTCCCTGTTCACTCCCAGAGAAAAATACAAAGCAGGAGAGAGTCAGTCTCTCTGCCTGCTCAGCTCAGCACCCACGTAACTCCCTGGCATATACCACAGGACCTTCTCCAGGCACAAAAATGGGGGCATTGTTTCTTCACATATGAAAAAAATAAGAAAGGAGAAGGATAGTGGTACAATTTAATATATCCTAAAATGGATCTCTTGGCATCAAAGAGGTTCCCTCTAATACTCTGATGATGAGCTCCTGCACTCTCCAAGACAAAGAAAGCTAAAAGCAACCTCAACGATTTTCTGAGTGTAACATAGGGCTGAGAAAATTATTATAAAGGCCACACAGATGCTACAAAATACCTTGTCCTGAACTTCAATGTGTGCTTCCTCAGAGAGCAACAAGAATGCAATTGTGAAAGGAAAATCATGCACGTTATCCTGTCCCAATGTCAATGAAAAGAAGGTAACAATAAAAGCATTTTGATTTATGCTCCACAGAACCAAGAAGGAATGCTTGCCTCCAAGAGAGTGGGATGGACACAAAGCAAAGGTGGGCTGAGAGTGATCACACAACGGGGCACTTCTCTCCCACTGATTTGGCCAAGACTGTCACCTACACCTGAAACAGGGCTTGCCCCAGACAGCAAGACATTTCCCCACCTCAGCCTCCAAACAGGTTTGCATTAATACCTCACTTCACAACTACAAGAATTGCCTCAGACTCCAGCTGAAGAGTCCTATAATCCCGTTGGGGCACACAGTCCCTAGTGCAAGACCTGCATATAAAAAGAGTTGGCTACACCGATTTGAAAAACTTTTGACCATTTCATAAAAATCAGTACAAATACCTACAGGACCATTGCAATTTTCAAAGCAATGGCTCCTGTCCACTGACCAGAAAGGAAATATGTAGCTCCCTGCAGTGGGCCTGTTGATTTCAAAAGAAACTGAATAGCTCTGTTCCTACAAAGCAAATACAGAGCAATCACCAGGGTTTGGCTATGCTCTCCTCTCTTCTGAAATCTGGTAAGCAACATATGTCTGCAAATGCCACTTGCCAAAAGGTTTTGATTCTCTGCACATTTGTGGGAACGTATACCCTGCTTCTTACAGGTTGTATGTGTCTTTTTGATTCTGCAGGTTCCTTACAGCAGTTTTGTCTCTTTTAGCACAATTGTGGGGCAGAACAGAGTAAATAACTTACAATTTTTATTTAAGAAAGAGTCTGGTGTTTTTTAATGTTTACTTATGCAACATTTTCATTGGTTAAAAGTTATACAACTGTAGCATTTTCTCCTTACTAGATTCAGGTATGATTCTTTTCTAATGAGAAATGAAAACAAAACAAAAAAAAAGAAGACTAGAAGGAAAAGGTGAACTTCTCTTTGTGCCTCATCATTGTCTTTATTGAAAAAAATTAACTCTGGACAACACAGTTCAGCCTCAGTCAGGGAACTCTTAGCTCAGTTGCGATTCAAATATCCAAGTGCAATTTGAAACTCTAGTTATGAAATGGGACATTATTTTCTTTATACATTTAACTCTATTTGTTCAAAGACACACTAATGAAGTAATTAAGGCAGACATATTATTAAAGCTGGTGTAGAATTCACAGGCTCTGCTAAGAAGTTTGGTATTTCAATGAAGTATTTCAACATAAAATTGAGAACTATATATTTAATATATTAAAAAAAAAACCACTTAAGAATGCTGTAAAATCAGATTACTCATGACATTATCACCAACAGTAAGAGATTTGTATATGCATTTTTCTGGTTGTGTGTAGTATGTTCTTCAATAGCTTTCTTCAGTAGTTCCCATATGATATAGATTCCAAACTAGGAAATATTTAGGCTCATGCCGAACTTTCGGGGAGAATAGCCTCATTGATTTAAACAGAGTTTAACCCTTATAAATGTCAGAATGATTGCTTGTTTGTGGGACTGGAACTCATGGGGCCCATTTTCAAAAAGATAAGTGCAACATGTATTTTTACTGCCGTTTCTGGGTTTGCCATTACAGTTCTCTCCCTCCCTCTCCTGCCTGTTTTTGTTGCCTTCAACAACAATATCATGACACTCTGAGGTAAATAATGATTAATTTAATTACAAACTAACTTATAACTTATGACAAGCTCCTCCAATCACTTACCTCAAATCATCAGTGTTTCAAGATGCAACTGTTAATCTCCTTTCCCCCCCCCTTCTCACAGGAGATGTTGCAGACTTTTTTTTCTGATATTTTGCATTAAAACTCTTCCCCGGTGCTCCAGGATCTTAAACAAAAACAACAAAAAAGAAACACTCAGAATGAAAATGTCATTTCAAGCAATTTCAAGCAAAGGGGAAATCCCTGACCTTTTTTTTGCATGTATATTTCACTATCTAAAGTAAGTGTGGTAACTTCCTCCAGCAGCAGCTCTTCTGTGGGCTGTACTTAAAAAAAAAAAATTTAAAAAGACCCAACTGAATAAAAAAAAACCAACACCGGTTTAGACCACTGAAAAACATGGCATTTTAAAAATCCGTAAGATAGTAACTACAAAATATTCATTTAAAGCACAATCCAGGATATACCACTCTACAAATTTATGACGGTGAAAATGAAAGAAAACCCAGAACACATACCAGAAGAAAAATCATTATGTAAAGTATTAAACTGCTACACAGTTTTATTATTGCTATCACTCTTATTATCACTAATAAAACACAGACAGCCCTCTCCCTCAGTCTTCACTGAGTTCCCTGTAGTATTTCTGTAGTAGCAGCATGGGGGAAGTAGTAGCCGTGCTGGAGAAGCAGTGCAGCATTAGCACTACAAAACCCAGCCCAGCTGTCGAGAGAGGAAGGAAGGGAGGAGGAGCAACAAAGCAAATGAGTTACGAGTAACTGGCAGGTCTCGAATACTATCAGTTCTGACATTCTCCACCATCACCAAAAAAGGTCTGAAGGGTTTTGAATTTTCAGCGAGTGCTGCTACCAGAACAGTTTCTCACCGCCCCCTGTTTCACCCTCCTCCCTCTCCCATACCTGCAGCAAGGCTTGGCCAAGAGCCAGCTGAGTATGTAAGACTCCAAACAAGGCTCTGTCAGCAAGAAAACACTGCCAGCCAGTGCAGAGTTCACGTTCCCTCTGAGAGTGTGGTCTTGCATTTGCATGGCCACTCTGGATTACAGGCATCCCAGTTATTTCTCTACAAACAATTTTTAGGGCCAACAACCATATTCATTTTTTTCTCTGTAAAAAGCCTGAAAGAAACTGTTCCCAGGGTTACACCTGTGGCTACCCCCACTGAAGCCAACAAATTTACACACCACAACGAGAGGATTTGACCTTGTGTGCATGCAAGCCAGAACACTTTGATTTTCTTCCTTGGCAAGAACCGACAGCTCTGAATAATTTTCCTGTTGCTTTTAACTAAGAAATAAAGACAATATTCACAGCTTTCTGTGGCTGTATATACCTCAAAAAAGAAAACTTTTCCAAAAGTGGTCAAAATTCAGAAAGTACAGCTTTCTACACTACAGTGTATTCCCCCACACACCCTGAACCCAAAACTTGAAGCAGACCACAGCACACAAATAAGGGGGACCTTGACACCTGTACAAAAGCTGTACCTATGTCCCCACACCCCAAAGCTGCTAATAGTACAAAATACTCTGCTTAATTTAGCCTGGGCCCCTACTCCACTATGCTTATTCACGCTGACGTAGTGCTGCCGCTTTCTTCAAGGAGCCTGCTCTCACTCAACACCAGGCAAGGCTGCAAGAGCCAAGCCTACCCCTGGCAGGAAGTGGACAAAGCCCTCTAACTCTGTGACACAAATCCAGAGAAGGCTGCAAGTTCAAAGTGAAATGAGGACAGTCTGTCCATGACTCATGCCACCTAGAAACTATTCTTAATTTAAGAAAAAGTGCCAGAGGGATTATTTTACAGAGCATCACGCTGCCGAATCAACTAGGTTCTGCCTCTCATTTTTTTCCCCAGTTCAAATACAAGGTGGCCAAAGATCAAAATCAGCATAAAATCCTCCTGTTCTCACTTGACATACTTACATTTTTAATGCTCTGTTTAAAGAGTCAAATAAAGCTGTTTGATGGACAGATTCACAGCTATCCTCCAGGCTTTTCTGCATGACCTATGGGCAAATGCTATGTGACACTTCCTGAAAGGCTGAAATAGCTCTGAATGACACTTGAGCTTCTATAGTACAACTACAGCACGAGAGTTTGGCTCCTAATGCACATTGTCACTTAACCAAATTTTCCCCTGCCTCAGTTTCCCCAGCCTCTACAGCAAACATAAGAGTATTCCCCCGTCTCAGAGGGCTGATGCAAGGAACACAACATGCATGCTGATTTACTGGATAATCTGGAAACAAGGAGAAAGTTGTAGAAAGTTATAGATCTCTTAACTCAGGCTGAAACTTCACATACCCAGAAAAAGACCCTGAAAACCAAAATAAGGAGTGAGTCATCAGCCTGTCCCTCTGAAACCGTTTTGCTGGATAGTCATTTTACTAGTACAACTCTCTTCTCCAGGGTGCTCCCAGCAAGCGTGGGGGACATTGAATGGATTCACTGTATTCACACAACAGCTTTACAGCCGCTGAAAAAAGGCCTATTGTAGGCCTGCATTTTACTATCTCGAGTAGCATACATAAAGTTGCTGTACAGCTTCCATTACCCATCTGATCCTTACAGAAGCAGGAGCAACAAATCAGGGTTTGTCAAAAGAAAATGGATTTAACTGTGATGGAGGAAATAGTCCGTTTTTTTTTTTTTTAAAGAGAAGCAACACTTTATATACCAGAGGACAAAACACTAAAAATTCAGCATAACAAAAATACTTTAAACTCATTCTGCCCTCCTTTTTTTTTGCTGCAACATAATATCTGCAAGCCAAATTCAAATTTCACCATCAGAAAGGAGCACCAGGCATGCCATACATATATGCTCTTCCTGCAGCCACTGTCTATTCATGGTTTGCACCTCCATCCATTTATAATATTTTCTCAGTAACCGAGATAGTATCAAAACCAACAGTGAACTCTTAAAAACAGAATTATTGGGTCACACTTTACACAGACTCACTCAACAGTCAGATAATCCTTGACTTTGCAAAATATGTGAGTAGATCTGAGAGCCCTTTTCAAAACGTCTTGATTTTTCTCATAGTGTCTGTGGAGTCAGGGAAAAAGGACAGTCCTGAATTAGGCACATTCCTCCCAGCATTCCACTATTCCACTCCTCCCCTTCTGGAGAAATGAATGCAGCTTCAAACAAATTAAAGGAATATTTTCTCAGCTCCTTCACTCTTCCCTGTGCAATAAATGAGGCGGTGCTTGGCTTCTCTAGCTGCCAGCAGAGGCAGGTCTGAAGTACAACTCTTCCTTCCTCCTGCCATACACACAGGATTAACCCTGCCAGCTGCAAAGATGCCAAAGTCAGCCAGGGCTATTCAGCAGCCTGTCCCAGCTGCAGTGTCTGCTACTACCAACCCCCAAGAATTAAATGATGGTTGATCAGCACACATCTCCCCAAAACACAGTACTTCCCTCAAGAGCAATGAGATTGGACAAAAGTTACAGGATCAATTTCTCTGCCTTCTGGCTTCAGAGCCACAGGAACACAACAGGTGCTGTGCTGCAAAGGCAGAAATATTTTGCTTTTCAGTGAAAGCTGAGAAAGGCACTTACTCCTTGCTTTGCCAGCTTGGGACTTTAAGAAAATACCAAGAGCCTGATAAAATACCAGCAGAAGGATGCCTCTTTCCCCCCAGTCTTCCTTCATTTCACAGTGGGGCCTCTCTCAAAAGGCCAACAGAGACGAATGGACAGAGATGATTTTTCCATTCTAGGTAAATTGCATGTTCGCTATGTTAGCATGACTCGACTGTGATCAAAACTGATGAAAAACCACAGAAATGGTTTTTCACAGCTAAGAATCAAGTAAAGAGAGAAATGAAACCCCCAAGACAAGCTACAGAGAAAGACTCACCTCTTATTTCTGGATTTGGGCAGGCTTGCCTACCTCCAAGCCTGGGGAGCAAACAGGACTGCCAGCCTCCCTTGCCAGCCCCAGGACAAGTGGTTCTGGGGTGGGCCTGGGAAAAAGTAGCACTATTGCACATGGCGGGACAGAGTCAAGGCCAGTTGAGAGCAGTGGATTGCTAAAATATGATCTCATTTTGGAATGAGCTATGACGGGTGAAGAAATGACAGCAGCAGGCTCTCTGCACACCTCCCACCATGGGGACAGGAACTCTCCCTCCCAGATCTCACAGGAATGGACCTACTACTCTCCCTTGCCTCTGCCAAGGGTCTGGCAGGCTCAGGCACATGTTTCTACATGCTATTTACTCCTACATCCTCATTTCCTTGCCTTCTGCTCATAAGCACACACACCGTGAGCTCCCCTCTTTTCTTAACAGCTGAAGTGACTTTATTGCATGATTTCTGGACTAGAACTACCAGCCCACGCTCACTGCCCCCATGCCTTGATGCCACCTGTTTATCATTACAAGGTGACACAGAGCCATGCTCTCCCCCACTTACCCTGAGGCATGTCATGCCTTTCCAAGTCATAAAGCCCCAGTCTCATCAGGTGCTGACCTCAGGCTCTCCCTGGCACCCTAAGTGCCTCCTTTATCCCAGCATGAAGGTCTGAGAGAGACAGACTGCATCACAAGTCAGTGGCTTCATCCCTTGGCAGCGACCCTGCCATATGACTGCCTGTGCTCAGAGGCACAGCCCTCCTTGGCTCACGACCTCTGAAAACAAGGAATGCCAGTGGATGAAGAGCTGAATACCCTCCACCCACTCTTCCACTGGCCAAGCTGCTCTGAACAGCAACATACATCCTCCTGTAAAAGTTCAGTGTCTTGCCCACAAAAAGCAGCAGGCAGGCATGCCTCTGCTAAAGAGCACATATAGTTTAGAAAGAGATGTTAAGAAAATGAAATAAGGTGTGATATTCAATGTGCAGATACATTCTGGGTTCTTCAAAGGAAGGGCTCTAGAAAAACAATAGAAATTCCATGTTGTTTGGAACAGATGGGCCTCGTATTTTTTTCCTGTTGCCTTCTGCTTTACTTACTCATCGCACCTACCTTCTAGCTACAGGAAGTTGTTTTGGGGGCCTAGTTGCTTGCTGCTATATAGGAAGATCTGAACAATCAGCATTCTTTATACAGTCATGTATTCCAGTGACAGAGAGTACAGGACACACTCAGGACACTTCAGAAGAAACCTGTGCTGACCTTTGTTGCAGGAAACTTTGGAGGCCTGAACATAAGCTGTTTTTAGAACAGAAATTTGACTAAGCCACAACCAGCTCAGCACCACTGTGGTTTGGTCTTACTTTTTGAGAGTAGCAGGACTATGCCAGCATCTAAAAATCTTCCAGGCAGAAGGAGAAATGTTGTCCTCTGCCTGGATTCAGTGAGTTGGTTGGCTACAAAGACTGGATGGTTTTTATGTAGTCACATTTACTCTTTTAATCAAGAAGAGACAGGAAACAGAAAGACAAAGCTTTTCTGTAAGTCTACTTCCAAACTTGTCTTTTGTAAAAAAACCCCGAAGCACTGTACTCCTGTCACATCTACTTCCTTTCCTTCAGCACAAGCCATAACATGAGCATTTCAGCAAATAGCAGGTTTGGTTGTATGCTATCTGGGCTGCCAGCTCTCAGATCCAGAAAGCAGGACTGTCACATCTGCCAGACTGGCTCTCACACCTACAGTCTCAGATAACATCATATATTTTTCTGAGTCATGCTAGCAATAATATGACATTACACATCCCTTTTCCTGCCTCAGGACACACATCAAAAAGAGACTGTACACCTTTAAATGAAGGCTGTCCAGCCAGTGTCTTAGCATGGCTGAGAGCCTCAATTGAGTGCAGTCTGTCTGAGCACGCTCTGTGACTGAAGGTTACAAGCACTGTCCCCACACGAGCACATGCTCACATCAGCAAGTCAAGTACTAGCCGCTAGACACAGGTCATTACTGGTTAAGCATCTAATGTGCACTTGGCATTTTATAAGCTCCTCAAAGAAGATCCTTTCAGTAGAAGATTTCTTCTTGCTAACTTCTCAAAAGAGCCATCCTTCTCAGAAGCCTACTCACATCAACCTTCCCCTTTCAGTAATAATTACAAAGAAAAGGGAAGAAAGAATGAAAGGAAAGAAAAATTACTAAACAAGTTTCACTAACTGGCACAACTATACACAATCAGATCACTGAAATATGCCTTTCTTTCTGTGCCTTCATACCACTACATCCCTATAAGGGAAAGCTACTTTCTGCTTTTGGTAGATCAGGCATGCAGCTTTTGAAGCAAGTCTCTAGATAATCCATGCTGCCTGGGCTTTCAGCTGTACTATGGGGTGGCCCTGCAGCACATGAGCAAATTCCTCTTGGCAGGAATTAACTAGAAGCATCATACTCCTCAGAATGAACAGCCAGCAGCACTAGACGGCTCTGAACCAAAAGCAACCCCAAAACATGCCTGGTGCAAACCTCAGCATCCCAGCATAGTTTTCACAGATACTCTCTCCAGTCGGTCCACAATACTTTTTAATGTAGGCATAATCATAAAAATCAAATATTCTACTGTCATTCATCTTCATGCCACCAAATAAAAAGATTTTATTATATTCTACTCTAATATTGCCACAGTGTAATACTGACAAGCAGCAAGAGCATCTTGAAGTGAACAATGTAAAGAATAGATCAAAGTAACTTCAGCTACAATAACTAACCTAATTTCTGTAGTTTTACAATGGGCTCTTCTACTCTTCAAAGTAATTTCTTTGTCCTACATCAAAATAGTAAAAAAACAGTTACAGAAGGGAAAAAGTATAACAAACTAAATATTTTCTCTTCATCTTGCACCAAAATAGTAAAGAATTATTAGAGAAGGGAAAAAGTAAACCAAACTGGATAAAAAGACCAACGAAAGTACTACCTTTTCACCATTAAACCCCATGAAAGATAATTAACATTAGGCATAATAATAAAAATTTAGGCATCATTTATAAAAATTGCCAGCAGAAAATTTTAGGCAGCAGTGCTTTTTTAATATATTATCAACCGAGCTTATGTCAAATGTCCTCTGGTATTTTTTCCTCACAGTAGATCTTTTGTTCTCTTTGAAAATGTCATTAAAAAGACCCTCAAAATCTTGACACTTGTCATACTAATTCGATTAATAAGACAGTCATCACATCTTTTTTCAGTGCGTGAAAGGCTAAGAATTCTATGGCATGATATCTAGCTTTACCTTTTGCCACCCATTAAAAAGTACCTGCTAAGTCTGTGGAGGTTTTCAGGCCACTGGCTAAAAGCCACCTGTACACAATCCCCCATACTTGTTTCTTTTCCTCATAAGCTGTTTGTCCCTAGCAGTAGCAAGAGCATAATACTCTAGAGTTTCACTGGAAGCTGCTAAGAAATACCTTGTGATAGAAATTTCCCTGCATTCCAGATACAGGAAACCAACTAAACCACACTGATCCATCTGTTCAACTTTTGTTAAACAGTTCTGGACCTGGCAGCAAATTTGTGAGCAAGAGTGACATTGACCACCGTGCTGGCAACCTGGCTGGGACCAAGAAAAATGTTCTCCTAGTGCTCAAATCCTTCTTGAAAGCTTAACTCTTCCTTCACATGCCTTCCATGCAGGAGATGACTCTGAGGTCACTCTGAGGAAGCCCAAGCACAGAGGAAGTGTGTGTAAAATCCAGAGTCTCAACTTCATCACCGCTTGTCCATTTTCATGAATGAAAAAGGCAAAGTCAGGAGGGGAAGCTGAGCCCTGTCACAACTGCTACCATGCTGTTTGTCCTTTCCCTCCAAAGCACTGTGGATCTGTTAGTTTCCTGCAAAGGTAATTGTTTCTTTGTATTAAACCAGCCAAGGACATGGTTTATAATATGGTTAATTTTTAATAGCAAAGCTTTGGGCCTAACTCCTTGTCCGGCATTTTTGAGAGATGTCTGATGAAGTTTGGGACCTTTAATAAGTTATCTCTATGTTTAAACTGCATTCACTGGTGACTCTGCACAGGACAGAAAAAGTGGGTTGGGATCTAACCTCCCAGCTCAGCTGCACAGACCAGTGCCATGTTTCATCTGTCACACAGCCCTGGTCACATCACCTTGTCCACCTGTCCTGGTCTCCATTTGACTCAACTCCTACAGAATATGTGAAATGAGTGAAGGTGCTGTTAGTTTAGAGTAAGCTGAAAACTTAAAATCCAACATTTACTAATAAAATGTGAGAGAAGTAAAAGGATGTAGGATATTCTCCCTCATTAAAAGACCAAGCAGTCAGTCCCATACGCAGGGAGTCCATGAAGGCTGGTTCCCTGTGGCCTTGCCTCTACGTGACCCCATGCACAGTGAGATGCACACTCTGAGCAAAGCCAACCCTGAGAAATGGCTCATCCCATCTCACTCTCACATCTGTGACCTTTGCGTCAGAAAGGTCGCTTGTTTCTGTCGTAGTTCTGTACTCAAATCCTTGTTCCACAAAATTGCTCAGAGCTCAACCTGCCTGTTAAGTTTAGCTGGAGCTGGCCAGCGGACTCCAACCTTACTGCAGAGACTTGGGGAGATACAAAGATAGTGTACCCCACAAGGAAAACAAACTAAAATACTCATCTTGGCCTGAGAAAAATGGTGTTGAACTAGCAAGAAAGGCAAACGAATGGATCTGATGTTAAAACTCAGAACTGCAGAGCCAGTTCTGTAACATTCATCAATAACAAAATAAAGCATCATCTTGCCCAGGGACATTTATTTTACTTAGGCTGGTTTGAAACCAGCTTTACTTGTACTTCACTTGTACTTACTGTACTTGTAGCTTTACTTGTACTTACTGTGAACTGCATTCTGTTTATGAATAATATTAGGTCTATCTTCTGGGAAATTAAATTGTAATCTGTCCTCTGTTCCATTTCTTTAACACATTCAGTTTACTACTGTAACTTATTTGTGATTTACTAAATTCCAATTACAGAAAGTAGGACAACATTTTGTTCCTATGCAAGACAGGAAAAGTACAGATAACAGATTCAAATCTGCTTCAGATGACAGAGGACAAGTAGATGTCGGGTTTTTGAGGAGAGGTGAGATAATGAAAGGGCTTTTCCCCTGGGGGATCAAAACAAACTATTTTTCCTTTACATTATTCATAATATAAGACAGATACTGTTAGAATTATCGAACATTCACAATGTTGCATATGGCTAGGTATGTCTTATTAATTTTGGTGAAAAGAGTTTGTAACCAGAAAAACTATTTACAGCCTAATTTATTTTGGATATTGTACCTCTTTACATACATACACATGTACTAATGTGGGCTGCAGTGCAGTCTAACCTCTATGGCATTTATTCACAGCTAAGACAAAACTGCTTTCAACCTGTATATATTTGTCATGACAAAGATAGCATTCAACAGTTTCATTTTCTAGCACCAGCCTGTGTCAATTTTAACATTATACTGTCTTTTCCAACAGTTCCTTGACTTTACACCTAGGTTTCTCTTTGGAGTCTACAGCTATTAACTACACCGCCACATAACTTTCCTGTCACCACTGTCCTGGAGAAAATGAAAGTAACCCTTCGGCCAGTCTCTGCAGGATGAGCGACATTTGGAAGGAAACCAACTGTGCAACTTTCTTTCAAATAGGCTGAAATAGACAAGAGCCCACTTTCAGTAGCTGGTATATTACTAAAAAAAAAATACAACGATTATTACATAATTGCTTTAAAAGAAGTTTTAGAAGCAACAAACACACCTCCTTGTACTAGTCCCCTGACTCTTATTGTATGCCAAAATGCACATGCCTCAACATACAGGTATGTATTTAAGTGCAATCTACACTAGATTAATCAAAAAAAAAAAAAATTAAAGGGATTTTGAAAGTCAGCAAAGACAATTATGCTCCTTTCAGCTTATGATAATCATATGACAGGACATAAAATTTGAGGTTAGAATCCCCCCCAGAGTGGGAAACAACCTTCCATTTCATGCAAGTGAGTAGCATCAAGCTCAGAAATTTGCTATGTAGTATTTTCAAAAAGACATCTAAGCTCCAGAGAAATATTTCATCCACCTGTGAATGCGCTACTTTCCTCGGCCTTTTCACAGTTATTACCGGGATCTTCTCATTACTATTAAAAACAAACCGTTCTACTTTCTGAAAGAGCAAATTGTTCCCCCTGCTCTCCCAAGTTCCAGTGAGTGTGATTGTCACCAAGCACTGACACATTTGTATTAGAGAAAAATGTTTCATTAAAAAAAAAATCCTTCACTCTAACTTCAGTGTTTTTTCAGGAATGCCTTCCACATATGTTAAAAAGTTACTTAAATTAGCACCTACTATTTAAAATATGTGCCTTTGAAAAATAACAGCAGCTGCTCAGCACACAAAACCATGATATTCTCCTTTTTTGCATCTTTTTGGAGCACTGAAGATTGGTACACATAAACAAGTAGAAATGGAATCCCTCCACTTCGCATCCCATTGACATTATGAGCCACTCATTAGAAGTGGGAAGAGACTTATTATTTGGGAGTTTTCCTACATCATAAGATTCTGCAGCAAACTCTCCAGAATAAGCCAAGGAGGCTCTTTCAGGTCCCAAAAGACTTATGTGCTTAACTTTAGGGGCTCCAGAAGTGAGCAGAACTACTCAGATTTACAAGTTAAACACACACCCAGCCAGAGCTGTAATCCAAGCCAGTCAGCAGTACCACTGTTAACTGTCTGGAGGAGCTGAATTTGTTCCCTCTGTCCCACAGCTTTCCCTTTCCTTATATTTCCAGAAGCAAGATCAAAGTTTAAAGGGCCTTCTGCTATTTGGACTAATCACCTGTTAGTCACAGGAATCTGAAAGGCAAACTGACACATCCACTCATTTTTATTGTTTCCAGTATTTACAGTATTATTTCTCCAGGACTGTGAAGCAGCTGCCAGTGATTACTAGAATTTGGCATGTACAAGCTGATTTATATGAAAAAAGCACGATCAAACAATATGCAGCTCATTAAAGAAAGTTTGTAACTCTGTTCTCTGCCATAGTACTTTGTTTTTATCTCCTGGAAATATTTACCACGCCACCTGATTAGGCTGAGCTGCTTATGTATTTTGAAAACACAAATTATGCCATCAGTCATTCATGGCATGACAGTAAACGTGCAATTATACAACTCAGCAAGCTCCCGCAGTGCACCAAGGCAGGCACAACCCAGCCCCGAGTGCCAGCACAGCACAACCAGACTGCCCAACCTTTATTGATCCTTAACACAAACTCGGGCAACAAAACAGCCCCTGCTCTGAAGAACAAAGCTTGGACATTCACCAGAGTGATCAGGGCCATGTCTTTCCAGTCTGCGTCTGCAGGCAAGGTGAGAGGGAAGCACTTGCAGAGGAAGGAGTGACTGCACACTTTCCTAGATGTGTAACAATTCTACCTTAAGATTCATTTCCCAGAGTTGGACTTCTGTGCCAAGAAGTTAATGGACCTCAATCCTATGATGAAACCCATTGCCATTCTTCCTTCTCTCTCTCCTCCAATTTTCTTTTGTGCTTTTATGGTCCTCTATGTGAGGATTCAGTCCTTCATATATGTGCAGAACTGTATATCCAGGGTGTCACCCTTGGCTTGCAGGAGTAGGATCCAACTCTTTCAGCCTGTGACAGCTGAATAGAACTTGCCCTACGACCAACAGGACTGACAGGTAGCTTAAGAACCTTGAGAAATATACCCTTCAGCTTTTACTTTGGTCCACCTTTCTACCTCTCCATTCACACTTAAAGTCCCTCCCTACACAAAACACAAAATATAAAAATAATATTTATAGTGAACTAGAAGGCAGAAAAGTAAGCAATTACAGTGTATGTATAAAATTCATGCTGCTGTATTTATTTCCAGTCTCATGTATCTATTGTAGCACAATTAAAACTCCCTCAATGCTAAACAACTGGTTTCCTCTCTGTTGATGTGATACACTATCTTGATTCACATGATACTGGATTTGCCCAAGGCTGCAACTCATTCAGAAAGCTAGCACAAATGCCATGTCCCATTTAAAATCCAAATGAGGTTTTAAAAGATCAGCCTACATCTACATAAACCTCATTCCCTACTCCTTCAGAGCAGAGAACATAATCTGAGCAAGCCTTTCCACCCTCAGAAGTTCCAGCCAGTGGTCACTATGACTGGCATGACACAGGTAGCTGCAGAGGACTGCTCTCTGCATCGCCTCATGATGTAGAGAGGAAGAAGCGATTGGTCCCACACAGATCTGCACGACACCAGAGATCTATTTATACAGCTCTGAAGGGCTGAAACTCTGCACAGAAACTGCAGCCATTTCTTCAGCTTTCAAACTGAAGAGGGGTGGATGTCTCTAGTTCTGATTCCCATGGTGTTCCCTGCAGAAATGACAATCATTTTAATTTTGCGTGGGGTAGAGCTGCTGCCATGTTTCGCACATCTTTCCATACACCAGCTTCGAGATTCTTACACCTCAAGGATTATCAGCTTTGTCACTGAGTTTTAGATTCCACATCTGCGATTTACAATATGGCCACCCTAATTAACTTGAGGGTAACACTTTCCCACTAAGTTCAATTAATCAGTAGGCACTGCAGCTTTCTTTTTTTTTTTTTTTTTTTAGTATATGACAATAATAAAACAATCAAAAAAAGGTAATTTAGAGTCATACTATACCCAACTGTCATTTGTAAGACTTTACTGTATCATTAGTCAGAGCTTCTGGTGACAATATAACTCACAAGGCTGAAACTTGAGTGGTTTATACATGTCATCAAAGCCTTAAAAGATAAAAATGCCACCATAGAAAGTGGGAGTATTTAATTTTTTATAATACCTTTGTACTGGTATAAAGCATTCACTTAATTTAAATCAGTGACTTCTTTTCTTAAGGTATTTGTATCTGTTTGATCTTTTACAAATATCTAATTCTTTTTTTCAGATCTAATAGTGCTGAGTACTTTGAAGACAATTTTCCAGGGCTTATTAATTAGGATTTCTACAAACCTTTGGGGGTTGGGTTTGGTTAGGATTTTGGGATTGTTTTTTGGGGTTTTTTTTTGGGAGGAGAGGGGTGGCAGGGGGCGGATAGTGTGTTAAGTTTTGTTGTTTGTTGTTTGTTTGTTTTGCTGGGGTTTTTTCCTCGCCTCCAAACCAGGGCACAGCATTGCAAATGCAAAATTCCAGTCACCTCCCCCAGATACCAAATTCTTTTCATGAAGTGGTAGATTAGTTATGTTACTTGGTAACAGCTGTATGGTGTAGTGGCTGCTACTACGTCTGTACGAACACATGTCCACAGACCAGGAAACAAAACCAGACAAATACTCAGCTAATGCAGAAAGGCTAAACTCCAATGAAAACTAGCTGTGAAGGAATGGTGTGACTCAAACTCAGCCATAGCTGTGGACATTATAATGAGTTACACAGTACTGATTATTACATATCAGAACTTGATTACTGACTTTCCTAGTACTGAAAATGCTCATAAATATGGAATGTTATAAGAACATTAAAACATTTTTTAAAGTAATTGAAATTAAATTTGGACAAATCAGTTAATTTTATGACTGTTTTCCATTAGCTCATGCTGCTCCACTGCAGTTTCAATGTATTCATGGACACACGCATATGCATACACACATACACACACACAATTTGGGGAAGTGGAGGAAAAGGAAGAAAATCGATTTTATGAACAACCAAAGAAGTAGAAATTAAAGAACAGACTCAGCAGACCAATGAAGCACATTATTGATTTCCACTATCTTCAGTAGAGCTTGACTACATTTAAAGTGCTTTGATGAACGAGGGTCCCCAAAACACAGTGCTCCTCAGTCGGGTTATCTGATCATGGCTTTATGTGAAACAAAACATTTGGAAGCAACTAAAGGTAAGGAAACACTCAGGTTTAGCACACCAAAGCCTTGTAGGAATTCTACTAGTTAGGAAAAAACCTAGGAAAAAACCACAGTGGCTTCCTAAATTTTCATCACCTCTAGCAGCTCTTGAATAATGCAATGATCTTTCTGGCAGCTTCATAAAACTGTATGTAATCCGCACAAGAAGTTCTACAATGTCTCAGCACTTCCTGGGGACTCAGAGCAGCAGGGTAGCCTTGCAACACAAGCAAAGATTAATCATTTTCTAATGCACAGTAATAAATAATGTATCCCCCATAGTACATAAATTAAAGCTGTAATTTCATCCCAGTTCTGTGATGACACCAGAAGCCCAAGATGGAATTTCAGCCTCGTTATGACCAGTCAGGATACACATTATTCCTAAAATTACGATCTGAGAGTTTATAAGGAACCGAGGAGTTCTGAAGGCATTACCAGAAAAAAAGGATATGTAACTACAAGCAGAAAATAAAATTTTTAAGTCAGATATTGTTTGCAGAACTTGCTAAAGTAAGCAGTAAATCTCATCCCTCAAAAGCCCACTCAGCATATTTGTAGCAAGGCAAGCAAAGATCACTACTACTACCAAAAACCTAGAAGTTGTTCTAGTACCACAGGGAAATGCCTCCATCACAGCAAACAGTAAGAAACTACATGCTGAAATTCAGGTTTTATGTTACAGAATCCTTAAAATGCTGAATACATTTTTCACAACCATACACAGCACTTCACTCAAAAGTCAAACAAATATTGTACAGGTGCACGACAGGCTTAAAATACCAGGATAAAGTCACAGTGTATCTCAAATCCACATTCCTAACTGACAAAAAAGTTACTGAGAAGAACAAAATACTCATTATGAGAAGTTTTAGCCTTCTGATGAAAATATGTATATGAACACATACAAACACAGTTTATACAGTGTAAAGGATCTCAAAAATTTTCATGAAGAACATGGTTCTAAAGTTTCTCCTGCAGATAATTTCAAGAACTCTCATGAAGAATCAAAAGACATTTTACAAGTCTAACAACAAGCATTTTAATGCAAATAACATTTGAAGTATGAAGACTGAGAGCCAAAATAATCATCTATATAGAGCTAACTGTTATATTCACCCTGACTTTTGCTACCAATTCCCATGATTTTTAGCAAATCCCACAAGATTTCAAGGACGTCTGGAGCCAGCTTTCTTTTAGAGACAAGATGAAAGTAACTTTCTGACCGTCTTACACAAACAAGGCATGAAATTTCACAGGATCATTCACGGCCTGGAGTGGTTCCACGTTCTGAACTTCTTTGCATGGTACTATTCACAGATTTATCTTATTCCCCCCCTCCCTCCCACCACATTCTTGATTATGTGAGACTCATAAACCATGCTCACTGTCTCTTGCTCTCTCTCCCCACCCTGCTTCACTTAAGTTTCCAAGTTTAGAAAGCTGTAAATAAAAAGTAAAGGAGGGGAAATGTCAAGATTATGAAAAAAAAAGTCAAATAAATTGGTGCAGAAAGTTGTTTTTTAAAAGCTGAAAATATTTAAGCTTGGAGTAACAGTTTTTGAATATCTGATGCTTCCCCACAAGTCACTGTATTATTTGTTCCTTCCAACTCTTCCTCTTTCCACTTCCCATTTCTATAATGGTAAAGTGTTCAAAAATTAACACCTGAACTTGTATTTTCTATACTCATATTTGAGCACCTTAACAGCAATGTTCTCATATACCAAATATTCTCACCCAGAGAAGCCTACTAATTTTTCTGTTCTTTTTTAATCCCTCTGATAACCAGCAAAATTTAAAATCAGCATATCAATATTTACATGCCTACATCTGCATTTAAGGACACATGTTTTCCACAAACCGATTTTCTCCCTTTTCGCCTTCCTGACTACTCACCAAAAATGACAAAAGGACAAGGAAAGCAAGACAATCGTCTAAAGCTCTTTGCCTCCATGCTTTCTCCACAAGAAGCATATCATCACCTCTAAATAGCAACCTGAAACCTACTCAAGAGACTTACGTAAGTCGTGAGTCAAGAACTAAAGCAGTGAGTGTCAAAACACTCAAAGACACAGTACCCTCTGCTCCTAGTAGTAAAGGAGTAACTGCTGAGAATATGCAAAGATGATCATTGCGCTGGAGAAAAATAGCAGTAAAAACTTGTCAGAGATCGACAGAATCACAGAATGGTTTGGATTGGAAGGGACACTTAAAAAGCTATTCCAAAACCTCCCTTGCCATGTGCAGAGACATCTTCCCTGGATTATGTTGCTGAAAGCTGACCATTCATAAATCAGCCACACAAACTGAGCTACAGGCTTCAGCAATGGTAGTACACTGCTAGAAACCCTTTGACCTGGTGTGATCTTGGAGGCTTATTATGTCTCAAAGAACAATATAAGCTCCCTCAAGTGTTAACATAATGCCCAAAGCATGCCTCCATCTGCCTTTTACTGGGGACTCAGAGAAAGAGACAGTTTTCTATGGAATTTCTTAGGCAGTAGGTTACGCTGCTCGTGAAATATTGCTCACAAGCAATGGCAATCCAACACAGGGACTAAAAGGTGGACCTGTAAATAAATGTCAGCTGTGAAATCAAATACCTCTCCTGAACAAACATTGCTATATTGACAGAGAAGAGAAGAGAAGAGAAGAGAAGAGAAGAGAAGAGAAGAGAAGAGAAGAGAAGAGAAGAGAAGAGAAGAGAAGAGAAGAGAAGAGAAGAGAATTCCCCAGTGCAAAAGAAAGAAGGAAAAAAACCTAGAGGGAATGTGGGAGGGAAGTGCACATGGCAAACTTAGGTCACTGTAATTCCAACTGATGCAGGCTCTTCCCATTCTCATCACCACACCCCATCTGTGCCTAAGTATAAATGGAAGGGTTACCTATCATGTTCTGTTTCCTCATGCAAATATCACTTTCACATATTCTGAGGACGACTTAACTTATTAATCCAGAAATTAATCTAAAATTATGCTTATATAATACATACTATATTAATTTACGTTCTTACTGCACTAGTCATTCAACACACACAACAACTGTTGCTCAGAATGCTTTTCTCCTATCTGGGAATTATGTTGCACTCTAAATTTAAAGGCATTCATAAAAAATCTGTAAAATCTGAGCATTAGCCTATTAATTGGTCTTATTTCCCTCATTGTTAGATCAACACATAACACAAGACACGTGGCTGAGGACTCAGAAGCAGTGAAAATTTCAGTGTTTGCAACCCAGGGAAAGAAGCAGGGCTGCAGAACTGTGTAATTACAAGAAGAAGGAAGAAGTAAAATTGTAAGAGTCCCTGTTTCTGACACCAGCACATCTCAGAAGAAACACTGTCACAATTAACTGTGTGGTGAGGGCTTCCCTACTGACATCATACCCAGAGATGTGGATTTTTCATCACACAGAATTTCAATTTACCTCCTGGAAAAAGGAAGGAGAAGGAGGATTGAAGGGTTTTTAAACAATATTTTGAAATTATTTAACTTCACTAACTGAAAAAGACTCATTACTATTAACTTACTGCATTGTTGCAATACAGGCATTAAGAAGCCAAAAGCAGAAGCTCTTGCTGCTTATCCGACTATTGGTGCTGATTTGTTCCTGACAAAATATAGGACAAACGAACATACTGCTAATGCATACTGTGTTAATTATTCTGCGATGCCATGTAGTAACCCTGATGTAAGTTCAAAGGAGTTATGACAGATGCAGATGGAAATAGTAGCATATATAGTTTATATTTGCATTCAGTCATTTGCAGCTATAACATGGGAGAATTGAGTTGCGAGGCTGCACTGCTGCCTAAATGATCACACATTACGCTACCAGATTAAATACTCCTGTGAGATAAAACACAGTAGAGGGCTGAAGTTCAGAAAATCAATTTCAAGCCTGTTTTGTAAACCTCAGTACAGCTCCAACTCTCTGTTATCGATACCAATTCAATGGACCCCATTTACATTGCAAATCCACGCCAGGCTTAAAAAGTCAACCAGTTAGTACACAACACTGAGAGCAATGGAGGGCCTGCACACACTTATCAGACAACACGTTGCCACAACAAAGCTTTAATTTAGAGGGAAAAGTACTGGCCTCTGGAGTTGTAAGAACCACACAGAGATAGGAACTGGGAGTACACAAATAAGCAGAACCAATTCTATGAGTCTACACAAAGTGATTTCCAAAACTCATGCTCCTACATCTTTACCAAAAGGCAAAGGCTGGGTGAGCTGAGTAGCAGCAGCCAGTTGCTGCCTGGGACCCTTACAGGGCCCTGAAACTGGGCAAAACCCTGCTCAGCCCAGCTACCCAGGACATCCATGCCCAGCCTACAGCCCATGGGACACAATGATGACCCCCAAAATGCCCAATTCAGCCTGTCACCCACTCATCCACGCACCCTCCAGCATCCTTTGCCTCTGGAAAAACACGGTAGATGCTGTCTCACCGTAGGGCACCTTTGGCTCCCATAAGCCCACAGCAAGTTGTGGGTTGCAGTACAAGAGGGGTTTGATGCTGAGCCTCTGAACACAGCAGACTTCACAGCAAACTCCACCTGTCAGGGAAAACCCAGGGTCAAACCACTGCCGCTTACACTCACTGAGCTGGCATAATGCACTCCTAAACACAGACACAACGGAACATATATCAGTGGTACATATAAGCTTTCTCAGTAAACACAGACCTGCATGCATTTACAACATACAGCCTTATGTTTTGATGCTGAAGTTTTGTTACCTCCCCCACACTCCCTGAAATAAATATATTAAAAAAAAATCCATTGGCTTTCTTCAATCATTAATCATATTACACTAATAAATATTCTGACAGTGACATTGTTTATACAACCTCTTCTCCACCCAAAATCCACTGGCAAAATCCACATGTAAGCTGACTATCGCATAACCCTGCTTTTGAATGCTAATTGAAATCCATTTCCCCCAGCCAGCACAGTAAAGAGCTACTCTTTGGGAGCGGGAGTACAGAAAAGAAATGAGAGAGGGGCCTTTGAGAGGAAATAAAAATAGGATCCCTTGATCCCACCATGACATGGCCCAGACATTCTCCCTGGGGGGGAAGACAATGTTTCTTACAGCAGTAAGAGTTTTTATAACATTTTCTTCTCTTTTTATCCCCTGTGCAACATTGCTTCCTGAAGAATGCTTTATATAAAAGACATGACATTTGGCAACCCAGCTCTGCTGCTTTGAGAAATTCTTTGGCAAGCACTCTACATGCTGACTGGATTAAGCACATCAGTTTATTTATTTATTTTTTTATTTAGGCAGAAGTCAGAAGGAGCAAGCCATACGATTAATGCTCAACACAGTATCACTTCATCCAGGAAAAATGGGAGAGGAGCTGGGGAAGGAGGAGCTGGAGTTTCTTCTTTTGAGAAACCTCATCATGGGAACCAAAATGGCTCTCCAACCTCCAAGTGTTGCTGCTGTTCTGGAGTATACGCAGTGATTCTCAGATCTCAAGGCACTTAGGGAACATCAATTAATTAATTAATTAAGACTGGATTCCACATCAAAGGCAGGTATCATTACACATCTATTTTACACACGGGTAAAACGAGCCGCAAAGTGAACCCAAGCCTGTCCCGAGGCAAGAAGCACTTGCTCCTGCTGAGGGAAAGCCACCCTGCAGTAGCAAGCAGGAGGGCTCAGCACTGGCCACCTGCACACCCACACTTCCCCCCTCACACCGCGAGGGAAAACAGAGATATTTCTACATGCCACCATCTTCCCAAGGGTGCAGCCTATGCCTGCGAGGCACAAGAACCCCTGTCCATAAGCACTGATTTCCTTTGCCCCACGTACGTATGTGCCCATGACATACCTCAGCACCATTAGCAGCACCATGTATATCTATAACAATGGTGATGGGCTTGGAAAAGCATATTCTCCAAGGGTCAAGGACTCCAATGAGCAATGCCTGTCTCCTAGTCAGACGGCACATGCTGAGCAGGAGGGCCCTACATTCGTGGTTTGGAATTATGGACTGTATTAGTTTAGGCTTACAAAAGAACAAGATGCTTCTCAGAAACAATGGAATATTTTTACTTGAGATCATCATTAGCCCCATTTGTTTACATCAGGGACCAACAAAGCTTGGCAACAGACTGCCAGGGACAACCAGCAACAGCAAATTCACAAAATCATGAAGTCTTCAAGCTAAACAGGAAGGAGAGATGGGAAATGGAGAGGACATGACATACCTGCCCAGAAACGGAAGCTGGCCATCCCACAAGCTTGGCAAGGTAAAGCTCCTGCGCTTACCACATATCCCCTGATATTTGCAAGCTAAACTGCTAGCAGCAAAGGCCCCAGTCTATCCAAGGCATTGTTTAGCATACACACCAGAAGAAATGTTGAAACATGGCCTGGTGCCTTCCACAGGAAGGAGCTACCAAGTCTCTAACCCTGCAGATTGGGTTTGGAAAGGATTTTTCTCCATCTCAGAGGGCTGAAATGGGACTAGAGAGACAGTTTGATCAGGTGGTGCTGCTTTAAAGGCTATGTCCATGGGCACAGATAAATCACTTAGCCTTTGCAATAGTTTTAAACAGCTTGGTCTAAAACAAGTGTTACCTGTTCAACACTGAAAAGTGTTTTCTACACACAAGTCTAAAAGAGACAGATGTGTGTTCTCATCTGTTGAGACCTGATTTAAAGAAGTCTGACTTTGTTCCTAGAAAAGAAAATCTGGCACAGCAATCTAAACCTGCCTGATGTTTGCTAGAAGAATATGAGGACAACTGTTTTTCTTTTAAATAAAAAGTCTTGCATTACCCTCCCTTCCTGTTCTAAAACTTCTTCCAAGAATTTTTCTCCTTCATTTCTAGGCCAATCTTTGATGATATCCAAGTAGTTATCACAACAGCACTATAAAAGCACAACTCTTCAAGGTTTATTCAGGGCAAACAGACCTCAACCACACTGCCAGTTTTGGCAGAAGCTTGGCGTGACCAAGGACTCAGTACAGTAAGACACAGAACTCAGCATCAGTTAAACTGTACAGCAGCCTCTGCCAATCATCTGTCCTCAGTGAAACATGCACCAGGCTCCCCTTTGAAAAAGATTCAGGGAACTCAGCACTGAAAAGGGCCAAATGCACACAAATCTGTCCACAAAGAAATCACTTGCCAAATTCCCCTCAACTGAAGCAAGGCAATACCAAGACTTCAGTAGCACTACTCAGTCATTCTCTTTAGCCTGGAAACAATGCACTAGCACTTTAAGTGGGGATTTCAAGCTTGGTGAAATGAGTTACTGATGCCCACACAGGATACACACCTTGGTCTACAAGCTGGCTCTGAAAGTATAGACTGAATGCAAGCAAGGGAAACCTCAGTAGAAGCTGGTTTCAAGCTATGGTCTCATTGGCTCGACACACAGGCTTGAAAGTGCACGCAAAATTTGAAGTCAAGGGGTTTTGGAACTGTGTGTATATACTACATATCAAAATACCAAGATGCACGCGTTGTCCCAATGCAAAAGGTCACACCAAAACGTTAATAAACACAGACGTGTTTAAACAGAGGACACAAAAAAATATCCTCCACCAAACATCTCTGATGGCAACTCAGAGGAACTATCATCTTTTAGCACAGACTGGCAATCTCACTAGCCTGAGGTGCACAGTACAGAGATGCTACGAAAGACAAAACTACACAGCTTAAAACTTACATACAAATATTTTACTTGAGAGGAAGGAAAAGATTGTGACAGAGAGAAAAGACTTGAAGGTAAAGGGTAGGAAAGGACACAACACACGAGAGAGGGACAAGACTGGGTTGTTTTTAGCTTAACACTTGCCAAGTGAAAAAGCAAACATGAGTCATTGTAAAGGTAACTCAAAGTGTGATGTGACTGCAATGGAGAGCTGAGCAGACCACACTGCATGAGTCAGCAGCATAGATAAAAAGGGTGATAAGAAGCAGCACATGGGACATGTCTTTACTAAAACAACCCTGCAGGACACAGGCCTTCTTTGCTCTAATGAAATGGTTGTGCCAAGCTGCCACACGCTGGCTCATACACTGGCGATCCTGTGAATCAAAGAACGCCACGCATGGTTAGAAAAGCAGTAGGCAAACAGCTGCCGACAGCTCCACGTGCAAAAAAAAAAAAAAGCCCGGAAAGCAAAGCAAGAGCACCGCCCCAACATTCACACACCCCGACGAGCGCCTGGGACACCACCCTCCAAACCACTCAGGCGGCGGGGTGGGGAGGAAGAGAAGAGAAGAGGGGAAGGAAGCTGTCGCTGGGATCATGGCATTCGTCCTGGCCGTCAGCCAGCTTTTCCGCTCCTGCTAGTCAGACTTGGCTTTCCTGGTGGGTGCCAGGGCAGGCGGCTGCAGTTCCCCGCCGCCCTCGGCCCCGTTCTGGCTCCCCCGCGTGCACCTGCAGGGCCCGGAGGCAGCTGCAGCTGGACAAGCTCGTACGTGGCTCAAGAGGCCGAAAGGGCAGCTGGGGATACCTGCAGAGCTAAACTCCGGGGGAGCAGGTGGCTTTGCAAAACTCAGGTTTAAAGCTGCATCTTTTTTTTTTTTCTTTCAGGGTTGCAAGCCCTGTTCTGCTGCAAGAGCAGAACATTTAGCCCCATGTTCTTGGGTAGCAGAAGCCATACAGTCGTATGCAAGGCCATGTTACCTGCAAAATGCAAATGCTGCCCTGGCCACATAAACAGCCTGCAGTGGTGGTTCCTCACTGTCAGGATCCCTCCACTTCTGAAGCTGGTCAGGAAAGATGAAGGTCGTCTGTCGCAAGCTCAGATGAGGCTAGAGACATAAGGCAAAGCTCAAATCGCTTTTCATATCACTTCTTGGATGAGGTAAAATTATACCCTGCCTGTAAGGGGCAAGATGGAAAGTAAAATGCTCTATTTTTAGACACAAGATCCTGCTTCATCAGGTTCATCTAATTTCTAAGAAACCAACTTTGGCAAAGGTCTGCAGCTGAAGGGGATGAAACATGACTGGCTTAATTTTCTTTTAGTGCAGCTCATAGCATGACTAGCATAAATCTAAGGAAATCTGCTTTAGCCATATAGACACACCAGCTGTTTTATTTGGGACAGTCCCTACATTTTAGCAATATATATAGAAAGAGAGATAGAGTTTGTTTTCCCCAATCTGTCCTGCCAAAACAAGCATGTTATGTCCAAGCATTTCAGTGGAGTTAGAAGGTGTGTCTATTCCCCCTGCTCCAAACATCCGCATTTATAGATTTCAAAATTTGACAGGTATGCCAAGGAAGAGCAGTTTCTAAGCCTAACACATTCTCCACAGCAACAGATCTGTTGTAACAGATTACAGGCAGAGAGAGAGAGACAGGAAAGTGTTGTACTTTCCTTCTTTACACAAGTCCTTGCATTGAAATGCAGCTTTATGGAGATAAGGACAGCAAGGTCTTGTCTAAAATAAAGCTGGACTGAGAGCCAAGGCTCATTATAGCCCCACAGACAGCAGAGCCTGGCTCTGCACTTTGGTCATGCACTTTTCTAACCCAAGTGTGTATATTCCAAGAAGTAGGTAGAGGAACTGCTTCCCTACAGTTATCAGGAATATTCGTGAAGGGGGAGGGTGGTCAGCCTGTATGAAAAACAGTAAAGTTAATTTTCATTTCCTGTCAGTTTAAATCTTATCTTAGAGGCTTCATTAGCTGATATTTTCTGGCCTGCAGTGGAACTCCTTTTGTTACTTACTCACAGAAGGTCCCCCTCAGCTGCCTGCAGTTAAGTGTCTGTGCTCCTGGAATCTACCCTGCCCTGCCCACCATTCGCAGACTGTAGCAGCCACTGAATCAGTCTGCGACCACAAATGGCTGTGTTGGCCTTCCTCTTGTAAGTCTACAAACAAACATACTCCTGATTACAGCATCCACTAGCAAGCTGTTTTTAAAAAAAAAACACCTCCCAAAAGACAAATGCACAGAATTCATGGAAGCTGATGGACAATTTTTCCCCCAGTCTAATCTTTCCATTACCCCTTGAAGGGTTTTGGCCATGCAGAAACACCCTCATGCTCATTTTACTGCTGGGTTTCACACTTACTGATTTTCTTTGAACTCATGATGCAAGTGCTTCTATTTCTTCTGCAGATGATTCCTGAAATCACTGTGCAATTTGCACGTGGACATACAGTGTCAACTGACCTGAACACAATTAGTGACAAACTGTGATCAGAACTGAGATGCAGACTCCATGAGGAATCCCTTGACCTCAGCCTGGAGACAGTGCTGCACCTACATAACTCCCACCACAAGGCTCTCAGGCCCCCAGTGCAGAAACTGCTAAACAGTGACAAATAGATGACAAACCATGACTGATAGTTCTGCAAAAAAGGTTCCTCATCTGCCAGCCACAGCCCTTGGCAATACACACACTTCTGAGCATGACCTTTCAAAAGGACCCATCATATGCACTCATCCCTCTAAGCTGAGCTCCAAGACACAGATAGGCAAGGGTGACACCCTGTATCAGAGGCAGCTGAGGATGGGCATCAAGCTAGGAGAGGAGAAGGGAAAGGTACAAGTGAGGGAGCACAGAGCTTATGATGCTAAGAGTTAACCAGCACAGTACACGACAGGAGCAGCAACTTCTTCCCATGCATGAACTGACCAGGAGCAATGCCAGGAAGAGTGTACAGCCCCAGACATGGCTAAGAGAGATGGAAGAGGGGCAATCACCCATTACTCCACCCATGCCCATCTCTGAAGATTTATCTCAGCACATCAATTCCTTCCCCAGTTTCCAAGAACTGGCTTTTCTATATACACTAGAGAAAGAAAATTAGTTTTTCCAGTATATTCCCTTCCAGCTTTGTTTGCAAAGCTCTCTGAGAAGAAAACTGCCAGACTCCGAAAGTGGTCAGTGTTATCACACTTGATCCATATGTGCCTTGAGCTTGCTGCTGCCCATGGGACCAACAGCCATCACTGCCTTTTCCTGGAAGATATTATGTAGCGTATCAGAAAACAAAATTACTAACTTTATTCCTAAAATCTCTCAACAGTCCTCAGTCTTAATTCCTCATTTACACCTGGATGAATCTGAAAGATTGGCAAGATCCAAGAATGTGACTAGGAACACAAGCGCAAAGCCTAGAGCTCTGTTCTCCTCAGTCTGCTACACAATCCTCTTCTCCCCCTCTGGGCACTGTGGAGATGGGTCACCACCTTCTGCATACAGGCTAATAGATATAAGTGATTTCTTTCTCATGCATTTATGTATGTAAATTTAGACATATTCTAAACTAGGTTATGACAATGTACAGTACATTCAAATTTTGTATCTATTGAAAATGTTCAAATTCAGGGTTGTTGTTTGAGCAACGTTTATAGAAGGTTGCGTTTCCTGCTGAAGTCACAAGAAAATCAAACCTCAAAACTGCTATCAGTTACTGACTACACTTCTTATACCAGGCTTGCCAGACAGTCCGCAGCAGCTTGCAGCAGCAGTCTTCTGCCAGGCAAGATAGGGTATCTGTCATGTCAGTGCATTTAGCAGGCTGAGTTGTATAGCTGGTTCAAACAAAAGGAAAAAAATGGGTGTTGTAGATGTGAGGAAATAGGAGTTAAAATAATTTCTTAACAAAAGTGATATGCAAGAGTTCAAGATCTATGATTCCCAAAACTCTTATCTAAGATACTGTGACCAAAAAACCAAATTCAACTTAATAACTACAATTAACTGTTCCTTTTAAATATTACTTAATTTTAATGCAAAACCAGATGAATTTCTTTCTCTTCTCCCCTCCTATTTTTCAGCTCCTATTTTAAGGAACCGTTTATGTGCATGACAGAAATGTTTCAGAGTCTCCTTTTTGGGCATTTTTGCTGAAAATTTATTTTAATGTGAATATAGCTTGACACAAGTCGCATGAAAAATCTAGTCAACAGTGAACAGAAAGCACACCACTGATTTAAAAAAAAATAGAAAAACTAGAGGCCCACAGAAATTTACGTTGGAGCAGATTAGTGGTAGAACTTCTGTAGAAATACAATGTAATACAAGTTTAAAAATACATAGATATGAAATTAATTCAAGTACTCAAAGCATTCTCTTCTTTGAGGACTATAACTAAAAAGAGTAAATGCAAAGCAATATTTAGAAGCTGATGATTTCTGAAAAGTTCTCTTGATTGCTGATTTTAGTCACTATTGAAATCAGCAATTTAAATCCCCTGAAGAACCTCCACAGGAAGAGCAGCGCTGATTTATTTCTTATGAGATGGGACACTCAAGATCATGAAGAACATTAGTTTTCTGATGCAAAGCAGATACAGAGACAAGTGCACACTACTATTCCATATTTAAAAAGGCAAGAGACTAAAATATATGCACATATGTGCACGTGTGAATACGTGTCCTCATTTTGTTATCACGCTCAATCAGGACACAGACCTGCATCGCAGCAGACTAGAAAGAGGAAGCTCTTGCAAAGAGGTAATAAGTAGCAATTCTTGAATGCTCAGGGCAACTCTTCCAGGTGTAGGGGCACCAGGAGTGGCTCAGCAGCAGGTCTCTTGGCCTACGCATGGCACTGCGAGGCCAGAGCTGCAGGGCCAGGGACACGAACGCACAGCGATATCTGACTGCTTGGGGTTAGTGTGGATACTGTCAGGATTATGATAAGCCGTGCTAAATCCATGCTGGGCACATAGTGACTCTGCACTGTCCTCTGCCAGTGTTCCTAGGCCCAGGATGAGCGTGACAGAGCATCCCTCAGCAGTGTCAAGCCAGAGATTGCACTGAGCAGGACACAAGGAGCCTGGCTGCTCTCACCTGCATGCAAACTGGCCCTGCCAACTAGGGGAACTCTCCCATGGGTGTCCTGTAGCAACTCCATCACCCAGCTTGTTCTCATGCATCGTAGCACCACATGAGACCTTCTCTTCCCTGTCATGCATGGCGACAAGAATAGGGGAAACTGTTTCAAAAAGAAAAGTACATTTTTGTTCTATAGCAGAAATGGAGTTGAAAGACTTCAGGGGACCTGCAGAAACTTTCAAAGACATAGAAAGGATCCTCCAGTGAAAAATGAAAGGAGGAAAGTATCCATGGGTACACCACACGGCATTTTGCAAGGCACTTAATGCAACAACAGAGAGTAACTCATGTATAGATAGCAATGAGGTAATTAAAGCTTAGTTCTTCTCGGCCTGCTCCCTACTCCACATAAAAGAAGCACACAAGTGCACAGACATCAAGACTGAAAACATATCTTGCTCCAGTTTAACTCCTGTGCCTCACAGAGTACGGCTGGCTTTACTATGGCCAAGCTATGTACAATCAATAACAGGCACTGATAGCATTTGCACAGTATTTCAAAAAGCAAAGTCAACCAACATCATTTCCTCTATTTCTGTATAGAGTAAGATATTTACAGGAACAGCCTTTTGAAATGCTCCAGTAAAATTAGCTTACTCAGTTTTTTTTTTTTTTAAACTAGAACAGAGAGCAGAAGGGTATTATCATCATTGGGTTTTTTGCATAAATCAGCTGTCTATTTACCACTGGTATGTTGCAATAATGAATTGCCACTATCTCTTGAGTTATCTGTTGGGTTATTAGATTACCTAATTACCTAAGTTTGCAGAATCAAAAAAAAAAAAATAAATTAAAGAAATCTCTTCATTATTTCCTGGGAAACGACCTTCAGAAGTATGTATTCCACCTCCTTTCCCAAAGCAATGCCCAAAATATTCCCGTAGGAGGTTTGTCTGTTTTATAAAAACTTCCAGTGATGATGCTTCCACAGCTTTCTCAACAGCAAGTATCTGCAGGAGCAAAATTCCCTTATAATTTCAAAGCTTTCTTAAATGTTTACCTAAGTCTTGTCACCTTCATATTGAACCCATTTCTTTCAGACCTAACCCCAAGCAGTCAGGCAGTACAGTTTATTCTCCTCCTCCCTGTAGGAACCTTCCACATACTTGAACACTACTATCATGTCTGTTACTGGCCTTCTCCCCTGTAGACTAAACAATCCTCATTCTTTCATCTTCTTTCCCAGGTCATGTTTTCCAAACCCTTCATCATTTTTCCTGCCTTCTCCCTGCACACCATCCAGCTGGCTCTTGACTATATTGCCCCAAACTAGATGTTAAGCCATTTCAAACACTGAATGGAGTGGAGGGGTTATTTCATGCCTTTTCTTTACACACCCTAAAACAGTGCTTTTTTGAGAAATGTCGATGGGGAAGCCTTGTTCCTTGCATGACTGTAAGACAGCTATGGTCCCAGGTCTGCGACCCCCTTCCCTCTCAGATGCGCTGTCCTGCACACATGGACCAGGCCTGAGAGGATTTGAGCTGGGACACTTCCCTACAGGCATGGCCACCAGCTCTGGGGTCAGAAGCAAAGCAGGCAGGGGATCAAAAGAAAAGCTGCCCGCTCAGCAGAGCACTGGCAGCCCAGGTGCCAGGGGAGAGGAGAGAGGGACGTGCCACAGGCTGGTTTTCTCTGCTGGTCTGGGAACCAGCTGTGATTTTTTTACCACCCTATTCAACCAAACCAGGCCAAACTGCTACTCCAACATGGCCCAATACCAGCTCACAGACCTTCTTCTGTAGAACCACTACTGAGTCAGCCCCATTCTGTCTCATGCAACTGGATACTTCTATCTCTCTATAGCACTTCTATGTTTGTATCCTGGCTGGTTTTCAGGACTTTTTTTCCCCTGACTATTCCTCCTGTTAGCCAGGGCACCTCAAAACTTTAATCCTGCCTTCCAAGGAGCCTGCAGCTCCCCTTCACACTTCTCATCCTATGTAAACTTAACAACTGCTCTCTCTGCTCCATCAATCATTTCAATAATGAAAACAGTGAGTATAACCAAAGCCAGGACAGACCCCTGGGGAATCTCACTCACTCCAGTCTTGGAGTTTAACATCAAACCATGAATAACTACTTTGACTAGCGCCTGGTGAAATGCTGTGCACCCACATTACAGACCAGCTAACGAGACATCCAGCCTGCCTCAAAGAAAGCTGTGTTAGAAAGCAACCAGAGCCCCCCATTAAAGAGGGAGTAATTTCAGTGAGACAGAGGGGTCCAATTACACTGTCATCAGCACTGTTGGAAAGTCTTTGCTAAACACTGCCATAAAAATGTAATGCATGCTGATAGGAGAAAAACGAGGGTTGATAACCAAGCTTAGGATGACAGGAGGAACTTCAGCAGAACTGAGACAGCAGGAGCTTCACTTTGCTTCCAGCAAAAGAGTGACTTGGAAGAAGCAAACTGAAACAATATAAAAATAACAGGAATTTTGTGCCTTCCACCAACTGCTGCCGACTTAGCAGTTAAAGAAGATACTATCACACAGGTGTGGTTTTGTTTGGCTTTTTTTAGTAAAAACATTTTTGTAGCTCTTCCAGATGTTTTTCCAAATTGCATTCTTTACTGCTCCCTAACAACCTATTCTACTCAAGGATCACAAACAAACCAGACAGATAGCAAAGACCGTGGTTCCCAAAACCCTGATAAATGCTTTAATCAACGACTGACAACATCCCTAGCCCCATGCCACCACTAGGAGAAGTAAGTGGCAGTGGCTGGTGCCTGAAACAGGGAGAAAGGGTAAGTTCCATGGAAAGTGAAAGGTGAGGCAGCTTTCCAACACTGGCTGCCTCTGCTTGCCAAAATAGCAATGCCCAGCCCACGCCTCACTCCTACTTCTGTGGAAGATGCACTTGCTTCCCAGGAGAGTTTACTCTTGCAATGCAGATGTGCTTCACTGAGGCAATCGTGCTCTGTTGCGTAACAGAACACAGAATTAAACAGTGTGTGCTGATGGGTGCGTTTTTAAAATGTACACCGCAAGTTATTGTGGAGTTCAGTGATGGTGCCAAGAGTAATAACACAATGATTTTAGCAGGGAATAAGACATCATATCCTCCCTACTCCCACAGCTTACTCGGGTCGTAATTTTGCAAAATCCTTTTGTACTTGTCAGTAAAATACAAAGTCACACATCTGTGTGACTTTTGCTTGGTCTTTGGTGACTGTGGGTATCATCACCTTGGCACCTAACACACCTGCACCAGTGGCAGGCACAGAGCAGCTCTGGGAAGAACCTGGCAGGTGACTGCACCGAGGTTTTCAAAGCTGAGCCCTTCACCCCATGCACTACAAAAAAAGGGGTTAGAAAAATAAATAAAATCTCAAGCAGAACCCAGAACCAATCATTTCCAGGCCCCCCATGAACAAGGAGGAACAACACTGCAGATGCTTCCATACTTTGAATAAGACTGTACATACATTTAGATTCTTCTCTGTTTCCAGGAGTTGCACAATGACATTCCTCTTCAGAGGAATACAGGTCTTTTCTAAAATATATTATGCATAACCTAGTTTTCCACAGCAGAAAACTCACCAAGGGAATACTGTTTGCTCATATCAGAATTGTATCCCAAAATTACAGTAATTTATAGCCTCATTTTCATTGACAAAAGAAATACCATTTTCTTCTGACAAGTATCAGTACACTGAAAAAGTAATGAATAAATGTCTATAAACAGGTATCAAATAAAGCAACTGTCAATCACTGCAACAAAACTTTAATTAAATCATATGGTAAGCAAAAAAAAGAAGTAAAAACAAGCCACATAATCTGAAATCAAAATAAAAATCTGTCATGCCAAAGTACAATTCAGAGCAGTAAAATACCATAACCTGTTAAGTGATCAGTCATCTAATTGTTAATTGTAAAATTCCAAGTTTACAAAACAAAGACAAATATCCAGATTCAGCAAAGTACTTTGGCAGGTGACAAAGTACATCTGGATTTTAGAAACATATTTTATGTGACTGAGTTTAAAACTCTGAAACTGTCCATATACACTTCTACCATGATTTTTGTTTTTTTAAGAGACAGAAAGTGATCTGCACTGTTCACATTTTAGTATTACAAATCAAATCAGCATTCAGCCTCAGCTGAATACATATTTCTGGAGACATATCAGAAAGAAACCTGAGGATTAGTCCTAATACAAAAGGATGAGGGAGTTTCTTGCTGTCATCCTGCCAATTCTCCAGAACAGAAGAGTTAGGAAATGAGGCATAAAAGGATGTGAGCAAAGAAACTTATGCCTGCAAAAAAATGCAGAAATATCAGGTGTGCAAGAAAATCATAGTAAGTAGTATCAGGCCAAATCACAAGAACTGCTGACCAGGTGAAAGCCCTTCTGGCCTCAGCTGGAAGTACTTAGCACCCTTAAGGCTAGTTAAACTTATAAGCCACCCTAAGTTGATGGTACTAATTAAATTTGAATATTCAGCACTAAACTTTTTATGGCTCTGACCTTCTATTGGAATCAACATAAGGCAGCAGCACTAAAGGAACCTCTAGTTACATTACAGAAAATCTTCCTGGGAGCTCCCTGTCTGTTACTGTAAAGAAATTAACACCATCCTCTCTTATTTCTTAGAGTGATAGCGGTAGCAACAACAAATACAATGCTATTGTATTGCTATAGCATATACAGTATGCTATTGCTGTCGGGGAAAATCCAGAAAGTTCCCATTTTGGTCTCTGAAAAATCTCACATTAATGCAGCTGGATGGCTTTCTGAGTACAAAGACAAAGGGAGGGGCGCTGCTGAAGTGTGTGGGTGCACGCACACACACGTGCACAGCGAGTGCTGAAGAAAGAGGCACGCACTGGATAGTGCAAATCTCTGAACAGGAATGCAGCAACCGGCCCCAGCTGGGGCAGAGGGACAGTCATGTTATGATAAGGTTTGAGTCAGCTGCTCACTTCCAGACCTGCCAAAGTGGGCTGCCAGGTTTCATTTGGCAAAGACTACTTCTGGGAGAGAGGGAAAGCCAAGGTGGGGATGAGGAGCTTCTCACCAGCCTGGGGACACCTTATAAGTCACCATAATTATTCTAATACATAGGATTTAAAAAATGAAAAGAAAAAAATTAATGAATTAACTGAAGAAAAAAAGGTAACTTACTGAATTAGACACCACTTTAAGAGGTTTCCCCACTTTCCCTGCTGTAAAGCACTTGAGAAAATTCAGCCACTGAGCTACTGCTTTTCTTGACCTTTTCACTGAAAGAGAGCAGAGTAAAAACAGGAAAGAGATAAAATGATATGCATTAAAGATGCTTCATGTTAGGAAAGTCTTTTGAGTCAACATTGCAAATCTACTCCGTGTCAAATTTGCCAATATACGGCTTGCTAAAGACTATCTATTAAGAGCAGCAGCATTCAAAGCAGGCATGTTGCCTCTCAGCTGTTGCAGCAACACTGTACACACCATATGATGCAGCTATGTAGCATTTGCATCTGGTGCTGGTTTTCCACACCCAAAAGTTCACTTCGTGTCTTTTGATTAATTTGTAATGCCCTGAGCTCCAGGCAGATTTGCTCTGCTGATTTCCCTTTTCTTAACAATAATACAAATAAACATGGAAATAAATCTATTGTCTGAGGAACCCTTCCACTAATTCTGTTCTTTGATGGTTTGGTTGATTTACTATGGTGAGGAATCAACAGTGAAGTGGATCGTAGCTTAATATTGAGTGTGGTTAATCTTCCCTTTGCATAATGCTGGTACACTATGGCCCAAATACCAGAGATTTATTTGATGTGTACATGCTTTCAAGCATTAGTAAACAAGTTGCAGCCCATTATGAAAGAAGAGCAGATCCAAACAGTTGTGAAGCTCTTTATGTACTAGATTGGCACTGGCAGTGCAACATACTTACTTCTGCATGTGTAATAGTTTTAAAACTTTGGACACTATTTCATGACAAAATATCGGGTTTTAACCTGTAACTAAAAATATGGCTGAGGTCACTTCCCATGACCTGAGGCACTGTTGTCAGAATCACAACAAAACTGAGCAAGAGGCACAGTCTACTTTTTCCCTTTTTCTTCTTTTAATTGATTTTATTCCCCGTAACATAATCAAAATGAGGAAGAATATACATTAGAGCCTCAAAAATGTACAGACACATTCATTCCCATGAAAAAACCAAAAAAGCGTCTCTCACTTCTCATTTCTTATTCTTCCATTACACTGAAGCTGTTACAGAACACACAGAAGTACTTTATGAAACACCACTGAATTTTTTACTTTACTAGACCTATCAAATAAATTACAGTCCTACATTTTATAACTAAAACAGTATTCTTGTTGTTCACATACAAATTAAAACAAATTTTTTTCTTTAGAAGCTGGTCATGAGAGCAAAGCATTAACTTAAAAAATAATTTTAATAATGAAGTTTCAAGCAATGGTAGAGGGGAAGAACTTGAAGTACACACAAGTTACTTGCATGTGGCAATGCTTCCTGGATAAAAGACCCAGTGTGGGTCTACATTATTTTAACACACAGGCAAAACCCACCCAAGCTGTAATGTCAGGTATCAACAAGTCATTCTTACAGTATGGTATATTTTTCCTACCTAGAAGAATCATGACCCCACACTCAGGCACCAGCTTTAGAGTATGGTATCTAATTCCTTGCACTCTCACATACATATGTGATTTTCAGCAAATCTCTCAGTGTTTAGACTACATTCACTGACACCGCCCCCCCCCATAGGCTACAACTGTACATCAGCTGTCACTGGCCTAGATTTTATCCTGTCCTGGGCTGAACACTGACTTGGGATGACTCAGAAACAGTTGCCTCTGGTTTTTTTCCTTGCTTAATAAATAAAGAAGCCACAACAGAGACAGAGAGAAGTTCAGAGCTGGAGGCAGGAAGGACTGTTCAGACAGCAATTCCAAAATCTCATCTGTAGAGGTGTAGAAAACGTACACTCCTGGAGCAAGCTCTTCAGATAAAGCCTCAAATCTTCGTGGCAGCTATCAAATGGACACAAAAGTATATGCCTACAAAGGAGGTGCTGTGAGAACAAACACATCAGTGACTGAGAGAAGCCAGGATACCACAAAAAAGTAACACAGTAAGAAGAGAGGATGCCAATGTCTCAGATAAGCAGTTGTGGCCATGTTTACTTAAACTGTTCTGCTGAGCTGTTCCCGTTTCAGGCAGAAAACTTTGATTTAAGGAAGAGACTTGCAGTTCTGTCTTCATATTTTTTTCCCTTCAAAGCATGAAAGAACTTCCTTTTTCAAAACCAATTTAACAAAGTTTACTTCCAAACCCTCTCAGTCCCAAAAATGTCAGATCTGAACTCTATTAAAAGCAGCAGTTAGTGCAGCCAAACGTTCCACAGTACATTTAATAGATGACAATATTTCTAATGCCTTACTGCCTTAAGTCTATGATCTGGAAAACCAGCCAAGCACACCCACCCAAGACCATTGACTGCTACAGGGAAAACTCTTATCTCCCTGTAGTCCTCTATCACCACCGGCATGAGCAGACCAGGGACTCTCCAGCTGTAGACAGTGAGCATACAGACCACCTCTCTGGCAAGAGGAAGCCTGAAGGAAGCAGACAAATTAGAAATGAAAGTTGTGCCAAGCATGTAAACATAGAGCTACTGTCTCAAACTTCAGGTCCTGCAGTTTTATGGATGTGTTTTATTACTTGATTTTATTGGACCCTTCTTCTCCTAGCCTACTGCTTCCCTCATATCACTTACAGTTCCTCCCATCCGTTTCTGCCTCACATCCTTCAGGCTGGAGGATTGCCCAGATCAGCTTCCCTAATTCAACCACTAACTCCTTTGACACCAGTGAGGACCAGAGCAGGCATCTGCCCTGAGCTCAGGTATGAGCATCCTGCACACTCAGCAGTATTTTCTTCTAGCTGGCCTAAAGGATGCTTGATACAAGCATTTTGATGCAGATTTCACAGTTGCCAGTTTTGACATTGGAAAACAGAGTTCATGGAGTCTCCTGCCAAAATGCCACACCGCCTGTTCTTCCATATAAGGCATACATGTAGGAAAGTAAAATAGTTTTTCTAACAAGTTATGCAAAGAGAAGTAGCTTCCTGGTACCTATTACAGCTGACTGGGAGCTAAAATGATACTAATTATACTATTCAGTTGAACTCTAGCAAGGTTCCACGAGTCTCAGCATGAAAACCCCCAGTTTGGCCCCTCCCTGCAACCATGTGTGGGCAAGGCCCATGCCAGGGGTACGCAGCCTGGCATATCCTGCTGCTCGTCCTCTGTCACCCTGCACCACAGCACCCATGGCACAGGACAGGAGCAAGGCTGTCCCCATCCGAGCAAGAATTTACTCCCAAATCAGGTTTCCTAAGCATCGTCTGCTGAGGAGCATTTTCCATTCTCTTGCCAGCCTGACTGCTCAAGATGAAGCAAAGGTATGGATGACTGCAGCTCATTCCATGTTATCATGCCAGTGGGTTGATGTGGATTCACAGTGAAGCAAGAGAGGCAGCACACTCAGATATGAACCAGGCTGAACTTTTAGGAATGATTTCTCCTGATTCAGGCCCATCTACCAAGGGTGCAGTGGAATTTTTAAAGAGCAGTCAGAAATAGTGCCAGAAAATGGGGAGAAAAAAGGATTATTTACCTATATCTAAATAACAAAGTGAGGCATTTTTCACTTCCATGCTTCAGTATCTCAAAAATAAGAAGGGGAGAGTTGTTATTATTTACTCCAAGGTATGAGAAATGAGCGGATTATGACAAGTACCAACAGTAACACTTTATTCCCTTGCATAACAAGCAGAAAATATTTTACTCCAAAGGATGAGTTTTCCAGAAGGCTTTCAAGTTCTCTGAAAAGAGCCATAACTGTAACACTGCTCACAGAATGTTTGGTAACTTTATCAAAGATGCTTTCAGTTAAACATTAATTCTTATATAGATACATTTAGCGATCCTATTTTGTGTTTTCGAAGTCAACTCGTTTAACTACTTTATTATATCAATAAAGAATTTTGAATATCAGCAACTGCACATATAATCAAAGAGAAAGATAGATGCTAACTGACTCAAAGTAGACAGGGAAAATGGCATAAAAATGAAACAGTATAATTAATATTCTAATAAAACAATTGGCATACCAAAAAGATAGCTTTTAAGGTCTCTCTTCACCTGCAGAAAGGCCAAGCAAGCTTTCAATCTTTTTCCACTTGCAAGGCCCCTAAGGTTTTCCCAAAAAAAGCGAAGCCCACCATAGAACCACTGCACCAGCTGACAGCCAGCTTTGCTTTCTTGAGTCTCTGCTCTTCAGAGGCAGGCTCCAAGTCAACAGGTTCACAGACCACAGTCACTGTTAACTGCTGCCACCACAGAGTACAAAGTAAAAACCATCATTACACTGCAAACCAACACTCTGCTGTTCGCAGTGAGGGCCGCAGCAGCCCGTAGGAACGTTCCCACCTTGATGCATGCGTCGTGCAACACTCTTGTATCCAGTTATCCCTAAGGGGCAACATTCCAAAAGGATACAAAAATTTAGGTAATAGACATTATGCAACAGCTGAGTTGTATTTAAACCAACTCCAGGCTTAGCAATTAATTGCCTTATTTTCCAGTTCTCCTGAAACTGAGCAAAAGATGAGCAGGTTCACAGGCAGCCCCCACATTCCTCATTCCTCTTTTGACCCCATACCTCGGCTGTACCACTGGCATGGAGCACCCACAAGCATATGCTCTCAGGATAAACCTGACCCTGCAGCAGTACAGAGAAGCAGAAAAGAAAACCAAAACCCATGAGGAGCAGCTGCTGCAGGGGCAGATGGGAAAAATTAAAATCTGGTCACCTGTACCCAGGCAGTTCCCCATCTCTGAAGAGCACACAGGCAGGTGAGGCCCTAGCTTTCACAGTATGAGATGAGTGAGCCCCAGCACTCCTATGATTCCCTCCCAGAGGCTCCAAAATGTCCCCCCAGGAAGGATATCTCCCAGGTTTGAAACCCCTAGTCCCAAGGGTTCACATGTGACTAAATAGTTCTGACCAGAGGCATGAGCAATTTATCTCTCCTTAGCCAAGCGATGCCAGGAGAAATTATATCTGGATTGAACTGCATGAGGCTCTCTGGTCCTGCCCACATCTCTTCCTGGCTGTTCCTCAAATTTTCCAAAAGGCAGGGTGATGAACTGCACTTGAGGGGGCACAGCACTGAGGTACACAGGCTTTGGTATTTCACACATATTAACCAACAGGACAGTAAGAATGGGAAAAAAATTCTAGGTCATAGTCCTGATTATGAGATTTTAAAATCACTAGCTATGAAATTCATGCTCCAAATGGCTAAAGATTTGGTTTTGAAAGCAAATATTTAATAATTATTTAGAATAAGAAGGTTGTGGACAGTTACACCTCAGGGTATTTCCAGAAATGACAAGTATTTTAACATGCAAACTCACAAATTTTGCAGCATACTGAAATTGAATATCTACTGTACATCCTGGCCATATATCATATTGCTAGGAAATATCACAGTGCAAAATGCTTTTTTTAAGACTACCTATATCCCCAGTTACACATTAGAATGCAGTTTAAACAAATATACAAAAAGCATGTTATATATGGCATGTTTTGGAGCAGGTACCATATGCTCTGTCAATAATCTATGGAGTAATAGGACCCCAATGCACAATAACGTTGGCCACTCACAGCTCCATGGAAGATTATTCCATTCACCATGACAACTAGCTGACGTTTAGGCTTATGTCACAATTTTTCAGTCACATTTTTATGCTGGTCAGATCAAACATCCAATTGTTGGGGTTTAGGGAGTTTTTTATTGTTCTTATTTCTTGAAAGGTATGATCCTAATTTCATTAATTTGTCCTAACATCAAGGAAGCAGATTCAGACACTAAATCAGAAGATAAATATTATCTTAACATTTCACTTCTATGTTCCTTTGAGCAACTGTACTATATTTTTTTTAAATTAATTTAACCTGTTATTGTACCACTGGCAGTAGGAGCAGATGATACTCTAAGAAACAGTCAAAGAAATAAAAGAAATACAGGATGTAAAAGAAGTAATTTGTTTCAGTATGATTACTCCCATTTTGGGCTGTGTTCCTGGGCAGTTCAAAATCAAGACACTTTTCTAAATTTTGGCAAGGGGAACAGGCAGTAAAATAGATCTATATAATCATCTGCAGCAGCAACCCATCTTGTAACATGCCAAAGTCTCAGAAGTACTTTATTTTCTTGGTTTTTATTTAGAACAGAGGTCTGAATAGTCAGGTGAATAGCTGGCCACAGAATAAAATGTAATTTACTAGTTATAGCCTAACCTAGGGTGTAGGAGGTTCATCTTCCACTCTGTAGCTCTGGAGGCTCCCATACAAACACCAGCATTTGTGCCTGGGCAAAATGACTTCAAAATAACACACTGGAATGCTTCCAAGACAACATTTTCCATTCCTTCTGTACATGCTGTGAATCACCTTACAAACTGCACAGCCCTGGAGAGTAAGATCTCCAATGCATTACTATCTTAGTCCAGGTCTCCTTTGTGAAAATGAGATTGTGCCTAACAAATTTAGCAACTCACCAGGGCAGGCTAAAATGCCATCGGCATCACCAAGGGGTCAGGAGTCTGCCTGCTTTGTACATGGCAGCAAGGGATTGGCATTTCTTAATATAAGTGCTGTTGTTCTACCCTTTTTACAGGAATGCCAACAACTGCCAAGGAACTGTGATTCCCCAACAGCCCCCTGCAAAAGGTACCTCAGACGGGTTGTTCCCGTGTAGGTTACCCCCACTGAGACACAAAGGTTTTGCCATCATTCCAGCGAACTACCCAACATTTCCTCCTGCCTACAGTGGCAACACACAGCTTAAGGGAGCTGCTTACACTTCGCAAAGCAGAATGGTGCCACTTCCACATAAATATGTTGCAGTGCCTACAATTACAAGTATACAAATATTTCAGAAGGTAAAGTGTACTTTGGTTTGGGTTGGTTGGTTTTTAAATACACACCTGTCTTTCTAATTTGTTGGGTAAGCAGTTTGTGCAGAAATAAGCATTATAGAGTGCAGAAGTATGCTAAAAATTCCATTTGCATTCTAAAGATAAAAATTACCATTAATCACATCTGAAAATGAGAGAGTCTGAAAGCACAAGATATATTTTTGAAGGGAAAAAGTGGTCACAGCTAGCAAAACACTTTCAGAAGGGAGGCTGACAAACTTTTCCTTCCTGTCCCAAAAAATAAAACGCCTTTAACTAGTTTGCATATAGCTAAACCTCTAAAATCAAACTGGTGCAACCTACACCAGCAGTACAAAGCCAAAAAGGTACTCTACATACTCCATTGACACAGAATTTTGGAAAGCAATGTCCCTATCAGTACTGCGACCAGCTAAGTGACTTACCAAATCATCCATATAACAACTGCCAAAAGCCACAAAGGTTTATCGACAGTGGAGCACAGCACTGCACTGCACTGAGCGACAGAACAGAAACATTCCTGTTCATTCCGTGGGCTTGGCTTGGGCTGGCCTCTTCTGCTTGCAAAATATCGTCAGCTTTTCACCAGTCTGCCTCTTTATTTTGTATCCTTTCTGAGGGACCTTGTGAATGCAAAAATGGCAGAGTCCCTGGGCTCCATCATGTAGGTAGGATGAAACTTACTTGTACATGAAGGGCTGTATTCTTCTGGTCTCACCACACAAACTACCAAAAATTGAGCAAGCCATAACAAATTTATAGTAAGGGGTTGTGCACATACGCATGTGCACGCACATGTGGGGGATCAAGCTTGCCTGTTTTAAAAAAAAGTGGGGGATTGTCAGCACTATTTTATGTTTAGAAAAGAAAGATCTCTCTTTAATAAAGTAACCTGTTGCCAAATCTCAACTTTATAGCAGATAACTTATGATGAATCTCAAGCAAGTTTGAGACTGGTCACCAAAGAGTATACATGCCCATGTGTCTTTTCTTGAGCCCACATCCACTCATGTATTTGTACAAGTGAATCCAAAACACTCAATAGCCCTGTACTCAACCTTATTTCAAATAGTCTTCATCAAACAGCAAGTGGGGGAGGAAGGGGGAAGACAGAAATGGCAAAGACATCTCTTTGCTTCCAACTTTCCCTGCAGAGATATTACCAAAACAGGATATAAAATGTCTAATCCTGAAAGGCAATTTTGTCAGTTTTCACAAGGTCTTTTTTTTCAACATATCTGAAGAGCTTTATAACTTTTCTGTCTTTATCTGATCAAAATGCTATCCTTCCTCCTGCAGCCCTGGCATTCTTTGTGGTGAACTGTTTCAGTATCAATATTAATACTCAAATGTCAAGTTTGTCACACTACATTTCCTGTATTATTTAAAGCATTCAGAACAATTATTATCTATGAAATATGAAACAGTAAATTTTTGATACCTGCTTAGAATTTCAGCAGCCCTATCTGGGACAGAACAGCACATATATTAGTCACATGGCATTTTACATAGAAATGTAGCGTTCAGCTTTTCTAGCAGTACTTTCGCATTTTCCTAAATTGTCTTTTGTTTTTTCTAGCAAAGCTACACATTTGCTCCTTTCTGAAGTACAACTGGGTTCTGAATATCAATCAGATTTACAGTATTTAGTATTTCAGATATATATTCCCTAACTGATAGTAACTTTTACATATAATGAAGCCTTGAGATTTGTGGGGTTTGGGTGGCTTTTTTTAATATTTACAGAATAGTAATTCTTTTATCATTTTTACTGCTCTTAAAAAAATGGTGCCTTTTTTTTCCTGTTTCAATACTTAGTTGAATCTCTTTCATTTGTAATTACCTAGACTGTGGTCACGCATCTTTGGCTACAAGGGGTATTTTTACTGTAACATGTAGGTGTCTTCAAAAGCAACGTATTTTAGAGCTGCACAGCTGCGAGTGCACTGAACTGTCACTCCTTTCTACTGAGTTGCCAAAGTTCTGGAGAAGCTTTCATATAATAGAACCAACTTAAAATAATGAATGCATAATAATCCACATACAGAAAGGTGCATGTTAATTAGATACATTCTTCTCCTTGTCAAAGAACAGCTTCACAAGGAAAGCATGAAAACCACACTGAGCCTTCCATTAACAGGGAACACTTTAGGTTATAGATCAAAATGAGGTATCTCAAATAGCTTAAGAAAAGCTTTATTTTCAATGTACCACTTGATGATGCCATAAAGAACTTTGGTACCCTTGCACAAGTCGGTTATTTCCTCCATTCTCCCCTCCAAAAGTGGAGGGTGAATGCAGAACATGCATGCTTCTTTCAGTCTTAATTCACTACAAATTTGAGCCAAAGGGGTCTGATCCTAACACTCCAAAAGTCAACAGGAGGAACGCCAGTGGGAACAGAGCCTAAAACAACATTTCTACAGTAGTCAACAACTCTGAGTTGCATAAATACTTCCTAATATATCAATACTGACTGGTCATCAACATTTCCATTACAATCTTTGTATTTGGAGATGGCTGTATGTTGGATACTATCCATACTTCTCTCCAGCCAGCCAAAAGGAATTGTTTTTAAGTGATACAAGGACCTCCCTCTCCTCCAGAGACCTGCAGACAACTAACAGAACCATCATTTTTCACACAAATCAACAGGATCCTACCATCCTAGGCTGAATTCTAGTTTACCTGCTTAGATGCAATGTACTTTTGCAGGGCTATAAACCAAAGGAAGCTTTGGTTTTGTTTCAGGAAATCAAGGGCTACCATATTTTTCATGTAGTATATCATGAAGTCAAATAATCAGGGCTAGAAATACAACAATTACATGTGAACAACAGCTTATGGATATGTGCCCTGCAATTCTTCTTCACTTTGTTTACAATGCATTGAGAATTACAAATTTAGTAATAGACAGCAAAATCTAGTCTACCAAAATAAGGAGCCTGTCACAAATGCTTTTGAAAAAACATCAGGGGTAATACTAGCATCACAAGCAGTATTCTTCCCACTCCTATCAAAGCAACTATCCTTAAATTCGATCTCCTTGCACTCAGAAGAATGGCCGTTTGTCCACAGAGCCTCAGCACTACTATAACTGAACTCTTTCTTTTAAAGTGAGCATGACAGAAGACACAGAAAAACAAATTCTGTTGGACAATATGAAATTCGTACTAATGTTAATTACATTAACATTCACAAGATAAGTTGAAGTTTTTCCAAAAAAGCATTATGGTATATTTGAGAACAAATTCTAGGAGCAAAACACAAAACTTGGCTTAGTTTAACCAACCTACCAACACAACTTCATGAATCTTTCTAAAATGAATCTGAGTCTTTTCTCTCCTTCCTGCTCCTGGAACGATGCTAATATGAGGCCCACCAAACTGTCCAGATCAAGAATCAGCTCTAGAAGTAATTCTTATTTCTCAAGAAATCAACTATTAAGGGAACCAATTTTTAAGAGCAATGTGGGTAAAATGTGAGTGCAACTGCTTTATGCATTAGTTGAGAGGTTTAGCTGAAGGCATGGGCATACATTGTCCTCCATTTTTACAGTGAATCATGTTTGTTCCTTCACTTGCCCTTCCAGTATCTCTCTGTATGTACTCATTCATCTTCAAGTCTTGGACCAGAAGCTGAATGCTGCGATGCACACGTATGTGCAAAGTGGTCCTATCACTGCCCCCCTGAAACTCAACAACTTCATCATGCAAGATACCAACCTACTTCAGAGAACTTGCTCTGAGACTGCAGAGCACTGTGCTCTGCAGAACCTGGGCCAGAAACAGCATGATGGTCACCAGTAACACAGCACTAACAGGTGAAGTGGGGTGAACTCTGTGTGGAGGCTCATAGCACACTCTTGCTTCACAGCCGAGGTGTTTCAGTGTTTTTTTCTAAGGTGCAAACACACAGAGTTTATACATTTATGTTGACAGGTTAGCAGCTTTGCTGTCAGTAGTAACCACAATTTCTTTTGAAGTTTTTAGCTGAAGTTAAGAGATGACTCAGGTCAGTATTCACACATTACACACCACAACTTTTCTCAAACACAAAAAGAAAAACCCAGCAACAAAAAGCCCAGCTACAGAATAAACACCACTTGCACACACCACAAAAACTCTTATTTTCCATGCCTATCCAAGACCACAGGTTGTCTTAAGACTGAACACTGGCTCTCCACAAATGACCTCTGAGCCTATCCGAGTGCCTCAGCTCCGTGCCAACCTGCCGGCTCCCAACAACAGGGCATCGCACATTACAGAACGGAACAGCCTGCTGCAGCAATGCACTCAGCATCCAGACAGTGGCTTCTTTTCATTTCATACCTTCTTGTGCAGGCCTTTGTAAAACACACACACAAAATCTTTAGTAGTATGGAAGGAAATCAGTGGCTACAACTGCAAAGCGCCATGTTGCTAGCCAGAGACAAGCACACAATCCGATGCTGAATGACTGCCAGCAAGGACAAGCCCCAGCTTAAGGCCTCAAAAGCACTTGGAAAGCTGTTGCCTGGCTGATTACGTCCCCATGAAAGGGTAAGGCTCCAGAGCAGCATGCACAGCAGATTAGAGGCAGGGCTCCCAGCAGTGCCAGCAGGAGCTGCAGAGCTGAGCCGACACACTTACTCTGCAAGTGCACCCTGGTGCGCACTCACACGGCAACGCGCCTCCGAGCGCCGCTGCCCTGAGAATAGTACCCACGAGCAGTGAGACGGCAGTCCCCGGGCAGCCACCAGAAATACGTGCTCAACTCCCTCGGAACTGAACTGGTCCTTAAGAAAATTTAATCGCCAAGTGAGGGATGTGATAAAACTCCAATCAAAAAAAAAAAAAANAAACAAAAAAAAAAAAAAAAAAAAATAGTAAGGGCAGTGTCTCTGAAAAAAGGGACAATTTGGCATTTGCAGTGTGTACAAGATGTCTTCATACACTTTCCTGATTCCTTGCCAGTAACTATTCAAAAAAGACCACTTAACAAGCAAACAGGTCTTCAGTACAACAAATAATAAAAAAGAGAGCAAAGCTTGTGCTATTTAAATATCATGAAACATTCTGCTAATCATGCACAGATGGAAGTACAGACGCTTCTGCCAGACGCCTTGTTCAGAAACTTTGCTCTATTTTTAATTATTTGATGCACAGAGGACCTGTTTGCTGATTAAAAGGGCACTGCCTTTAAAAGCACTCCATCAATATGGAGTCTAGCCCTGTTTTTAAAAGAGGACTTTAAAAGTAGTAACTCATACCTCCATGCTCCCTGCACCAGTTTGTATAATCTTATAACCATGTGGCTGGGGGGGTTTTCAGATGTTTTTCTCACCTTGAGAAACTGCCTACATACAGTAAAAGTGAAACTTACTAGACTCAAGCTATTGTTAAATTCATTGAGTAAATCAAACTGGAAAATGTGTATTTTCCTCTAATATCCCTTAGTCTGTATTTTTTGGTTGTTACTTATAACAAGAAGGGTTATCAATTTCCAGATAGAAGTTATTTTTGATGACTTTCTGTTTAGTCAAAAGCCTCCTTTTTGAGAAAACATACCAACTCCAGAATTATCAACCAAAATAATTATTAAATTGTTTGGGGTTTTTTTAAATCTACTATAACCACAATGTCATCCCAATAGTCAGCTAATGGCAAAATCATGCTGATACACACACACAAAAAAAATTTAAAAACCCCTCTTACATGTTTCCACTTCACACCTTAAGTGAACTTCACTCATTCGGTGGGTGCTTCATTCCTGTACTTCTCCACAGCAGTCCAGAAATTTTTCCCTCTCTGAAGAACCTCACTCAACATGCATACTATGTCACTTCTATTTTCTTTTTCTGAATGAAGTGCTGTTCAAAAATTCTTTTTTGATTTAACTTACATTTCACAACCTATTATTACTATAGAACTTTACCACTGGAGCAGAGTCACGGTATGAGAAGGAGTGATGATAAAGAAGCCCAAAGAAAAATGCTCAAGCTGCTACTTTTGACCCATCAGTATGACATATGAAAATGGTACTAGATGTTTTTTTAATTTACATTAACAATTTAATTATTGCTATTAATACAGTAAAAGAATCCTTTGATTAGAAGATCACATGATATGATAATAAAGTAATAGGTTCTTCATTATTTTATGTGCAAATGACCCAAAGAGTGTGGCTCCTGGCTCTTGCTCAGGTACAGAGAAAATAACTGAATGAGTTTTGGTTTTGTGGTTTTTCATTGTTTTTTTAAAAATGCCAGCATGTAACATTTTACAAACAAATATATGCTACTGATTTGTTAGAGATCAGCTGACAAGCCTAAGAAGCAAGATGTCTGCTGAAGAGACACTGCAGCTGGAAGCCAGGGAAGACTGGCAGGGGCACATAGACTGAAAATCCAATGTTCAGCCAGGGAAACAGGCACCCACAGAGAAGCTTCAGAGAAGAAATAATGGTCTTTCCCCATGAGGAGAAGCGGAAGGCAGCACCGAGTGAAAGGCTTGCCCAGGCAGATCACTGGGGTTGCAAAGCTCAGAATCCAGCTATGACTAACTAGGAAGGAAGAGAGGTAGATGAAACAACATTCAGATTTGCATTTCTGCACAAAACTACTGAGGTATTGAAGCACTCTAAGCAGAAGGGCATTTTAGACACATAGAAACACACACAGAATTCAAATGGAAGAAAGGGTCCACACAAAATCTAAGTATTGTGCCCGTAACAAACCCAGCGAGGGAGCCGTGTACAAGTAGGTCAGATATGCAGCAGCAAGAACTGCTGAGCACAGGAGAATCTTGGTAGGGAAGGCGGTGAGGAGAAAAACTAATTGGCCAGCAACAAGAGAAAGAAGTCTGGAAATGGTTAAAACAGGACAGAAGGGTAAAAAGGCAAAATATTGTCTGGGCTATGAAAGGAAAGATTAGTCTTATTCACCAACATATCCACCTGAAGCACAGGAAGGAAAGAAGGCTGATGACATTTGACTGAGGAGCAACTTTCAGTCCCTCTCCACTTGAAAGAAAAGCCAAGAGACTGCTCTGCTCCCACCAGTGTCTGATCAGCAGTGCTGACCTATGACAGCTCTGAGTGCAGGGGCTCAGACACACCCCAAAGGCCCCAGACTCTATCACACCACATTTACACCCACGTGGTTCTATTGAAACCACCCAAGTAAGTAACAGAGGTGGGAATCTGACCCCTTATTTCACCACAGCCTTTGGCTGAGCATTCCGGTGCGATGCGCAACACGCACCCTTCCCATGAAATAAAAAGAGCAGCATAAAACCACTGCTTGCTGCAGCCCAGGTTGCACAGCGCTACTGGTTTCATAAAGACACCCTGGCTGAGCTGTATAAACAGCACCAAACACTGCAGCCAGCCAGCTGACAGCTCAGATGAACGCCCTTCATAGCAGAGCTGCACACATAGCAGAAGTGTGTCTTAGTTTGCATTTCTCCCATTCCATACAGCCAACATGACATTCACCAAGTTTGACTCCTTAGGTAACAGGCTTGTACTCGACTGCTGATGTTTAACGTATTTCAGATGCTTACCTTCTACCCACTCCGATTTTCCATAGGGCTCTTTTTCACTGTACACTAACAGATAACAACCAGATATCTGGATAGTAGCCTCATGTAATGAATGCCATATTTTCACTCAGGAATTACTTTAATTTGCTCAGTCACTACACATTGTATTCCCTCTGAATCTGCTACTGAGGTTCGATCAAAATAAGCCAGTGGTGACAAGCAAATGGCAGGACACATCCATGCTGGCTGTGTCGCTCTCACACCTGAAGACCACACAATAAGAATGAGTTACTCTGTCATCTTGTGCAAATATGGAACAAAATGCAGATTTTAACTCCTTAAGTTCTTCCAGTATTGCAGTATCACATCTGTTTTATGACACTATTAAATGCATTTGTGAACTATCCAAACACCCTATTATATAAACTATAGATTATCAGACTGTAAGCTCCACCATCATCCTCTTTCCCTGTGAAACAGGACATAGACGTGTTATACATACTCACACATCACTTACCTCCCCCCAGTTTAATTAATCAACTGTCATGTTCACAAAGGAAATCACAAGTGATTTCCAAGGCTGTCATTAACAACAAAAATATCAGGCCAGATCACAGCAGAGATCCAAGAAAGCTTAGCAAGAGCAGCAAGAAAGAAACATGAAACTCGGCCCTGACTCAAAGAGGAGACAGACAAGTCCTAAGCAGAGACATGCAGCAGCTTCTCAGTTCTGCAAACAAGGAGATGCAAACACAAATCGTTTGACCTGACCAGCCAGGTCTCCTCGGCTAGTCCATCAGCAACTGCAACTTACAGAAGTGATGTTAACAAGGTAGCTGGTGGGAAAAGGGCAAAGAGAATCCAGAGGAAAGAAACACATTATCTAGGATGTATCAGGCTTTCCTTGTAATAAAGTAGAGGGAGAGTATCATTTTATTTGAGTACCAGGAAGAGTACAGAAGTGGTCAACAGAGAAACCTCCACTGTATGTTAGTGAGTTGGGTTTTCTTTGTTTTCAAGCCGAGTCCAAATTTTATTACATTAGCATGTAATTAAAATCTTGTGTTAACTGAAGATCATGGTCACAATATTCGTATGTTAATGTTTTACTTGCAAAACTACTGATAGAAATAGTATTGGCATGTATCCATGTGTCTGGGGCCAAACACTTAGTTCAATCTTAGACACCTCTGAAGAAGGCAGATGAAGATCCGTCTAAATCAACATGTAATAATCCTCTGGCTGCCTATGGAAAATAAATAACGACACCATGGCTCAGGATGCAGGTCCATCCACAAAAGCTGTAATGGTTTGTAGAAGGATTTGTCAAGGGACAAGTCCTGTCAGTGTAAGCAAACCTTTCATATCACAGGTGGGGCATCCTAAGAAAGCCATATTTCTTTTCTGATTCTAACAGAGGATTTCTGTTTTCAGCAATGCCTATATAGCATTAAGTCATTAAACAATTAAATAGAATGAAAAACAGGTTTTAAAAAATAGACAAATTGTTCAATGACCTTCTGTGAGGTTTTGACTCCTGGTGTTATTATGCTATCTAAAATGCCTATTCATTTCATAAAATCTCAAATTGTATTTTTCTTCTTGTATCTTGGCTTCTAAAACATGACACATTCTTTTAAAACATGGGATATATTTTTATATTAATTTTTTAATAATAATCTCCCAAGGTACTTTCTATCTGTCTGTATATTTGCTGTAATTGTGTTCATATTTGAATTCTGTACTTCAAGCCATCTTTGATCAACTTGATTAATATTCCTTTCAAAAGATTTTATAGCTGGTGTACTTCACAAACACAATTAAAGTAGATTAATCTGTTCTGAATTATATGTTTCATAAAACTGCTGTTCCTCTGATTAATTTTACAAAAACACATGTAACTATGTACAAATCAGTTTCTTCTCATTGATAAAACAATCCTGTTACACAGCTTCCAGTACTGGGCAAAAGATATCACTGTAAATATCTAATAAATCAGCAAGACTGATGATGCAATGTCACGTGAGCTAATACACAAGAAACTGTATTTTTATTCCAGTAAAGGAAAAAACAGCCCAATTCTCAGCTTATAACACTGGCTCAGCTACAGTGGAAATCTTCAGGTATCAGTTTCAGTGCAATAATGCCACCACCTAGTCAAAGTGACTGTAGATGATCCATAAACCTTTCTCCACTGAAACCACTAAAAAAAAATTATTCAAATTCAACAGCATGGATGAATTTCAGAGACACTGGGACTGAACAGGACCCATCTGACTCCTGATCTGCAAGAGAGAGTCACTTTGACCTTACCATGACTGTCATGAGCAGGCTGATGTCATTTCACCCCATAAATCCCCTCGCCTGGTGCTGTAGCTAAGCACTGCTGAACTTAGGTACCCTCTAGAAACATTGTGATGCTGTAATTAGCAGTGAAACTTGTAATGCATTCCCCAGACAGGAACAAGGGTTTCTGTGACCCCTGGAGTAAAAGAATGTGAAAAGGGAGTGGAGAAGAATGAATAAGACAGGTAACAGCAGAGAAAACACAGTAAAAACTTACTAAAGTGTCTTGTAATAAAAGAACAAAATAACCACCAGGAATTAGCTGAACTGTCAAATAGATATTACAATAAGCAGTGGATTTTTTTAAAAAAATCCATTAAATTGATTATTTCAGTGGAGAAGAACAATGATACATAGAAGGTATATCTCTGACAAAAGCTTCTGAGTGTCTAAATTCCATTAGGTTTGGTGTTTGGGGTTTTTTTGAGAAATTACGTATTTAACATTCTGCTTGCTGTGCAACAGTAATCTAAACCCTTCCTTTATTTTTTGGCAAATGCTGTGCATCACTCACATTCAACTTATCGTTAACTGCGAACTGTTCACGTATCTCGGTGTGGTTTCAATGCTCCTATGGCAAGGCTAGACAGCATTTCAGAAACAATATCCCCAGGCCCACGCTGCAGTTTCTGAAGCACAGATTAAGCATGGTATTCTGCTCAACAAGCTCATCACTGTTAAGTAACTCATCAGAAAATAAAGAGGGAATTATCAAATGGGAATTGCCAAGTAATTAGTTCTCTGAAGCAGATGACATACAACTGTTAAAGGGAGGGGCTTCTCTGCTAGTCATATGTCAAAGTAGAGCCTCCTAATCTGTAAATAAAAATTCAGTACATATCATTAGCGTGATGGGTTTTTAACTGCTAGTGGTACATGGAGAATGAAGTTACAACTTCTACCATAATAACCTACTAGAATTTTTTTCCCCTTGAATATATTGAATTTTCAAACCATTTGGGATCTACTTGCTGTCAGACTACCTTGGGAAAGCCATGAACACAGCACAGTACTAAGCAGCAAATGTGTTCAGGGGCTATGGAAGAGGAAAAATACATTTGTTATTATATACATTTGAAATTATCACTTTCTAGTCAGCTGCGACACATGCCACTGAAAAGAAACCACACCAATGAGAAAATATTCAGTAGCACAAAATTTCTGAGCACATTAAAGGAGGATTAAGCCTGCTTTTTGTAATTATCCTTCTCCATTAAATCCTGACTCTCTTTCAAGTAGCTGGCCTCACAGAAATGTTAGCCGTACAAAACTACAAAGGCCTTCACATGTGGGTACCTGACAAATAAAAATGTGGTAACAGTCACAACCACACTCCAATACAAGTGAGAAATACTTTGACATTTGTACTTTTTATAGAGCAAGGACTGACTCAATAAATCCTAAAGTCAGGTTTACAGCTAGTTCCAAAATAAGTAAGTGATGAAAAAATAAAGACAAAATTATCAGTTTTGGGGTTTGCCTCTATCACAGTGTCTCAACATGAGAAACCCTTCAGCTAACACATTTAAATCCAGATGCTGCCACCTGGGCTAACTTCAGACCAAAATTATACCCCTGGTAATGAGGGCTAACTTTCTTTCAAAAGCACAGGCCTCGTTTCAAAGCAAGGTGAACCCCAGCACACCCCTACCCAACACACACAGCCAAGGGAGGGGGCAGCAGGAGGGCACACACAGATGCTCAGGCTTGCACACAACTGCACATCACATCCAGACACCTCACCACTTTTGGCCCCTAGCACATGGAAGATCTCCATCTACTCATACTCACACTAACCTCCAAAAGACCACACTTTTAAAGGAATGCTAACAAGTTGCAGAGCACGGGACAGCAAGTCTCATTCCATTTGCAGATACACCTTTTAAAAACACCAAGTTGGAAGGTGAATCAAACCTCGGATAGTGCCTTATATCACATTATGAATGTCAGCCTTATGTTTTTATGTAGGCATACCACTACACCCAACGCCATTTACACTTCAGACCATGTTATGAGACCTTCTATCAGACAGCACACCTTCAGTATCTGCTGTAGGAACAACAGAGCAAAAACAGGAAGGGTTATGGCTGAGGTGAGGGGACCATAAAGCCTCATTTTTAAGACAGCTGTCAGCACTCACATAATTTCATTTATTTTAACTTTTAGTTGCTCACACAAACAATTTAAAAAATTAAAATTATTCCTAATTATTATCCAATTATACTTACTTCACAGCTCCATTTCACTTGTGCTGTTAACACATTAGAAATCTCCATTGCCTACCTTCTTTTAGCCCTACAGCTATTGTAGACCTTCATAAACAGCATGAGGGAAGAAATAAAACCACCTATGGTAAAAGGACACTGATATGACAACCAAAAAGCTACCACTGCATGCAGTAATACAGAGACAGATTAGTTCTTTTTATGTTCACTATTAAGTATTTTAAAAGGGCAGACTGTTGCCTGTTTACAGAGAACAGTAACCAGAAGTCTGCAAAAATCAGAAATTATGTCTTATCTAAAAAATAAGCTACATTAGGTAGTATACAGACATACTTACTGAAAATTCAGCCCAAAAATTTTTTCTTACAAATGGGCTGCAGCCATAAATTCATGCCAGTACTATGATTAAAAAATATTGAGTGACTTGACGGCAGAAAATATTAGAAAGAACCCTTTAATTGTTAAAATGTCCAGTATATCATGCAAAATCCTCTCAAGACAACTGTATATAAAAGAAAGCATTGAGTCATTTGCCTACGTGGAAGGAGGCAGTGCATGCTCTGAACAAATAACAATAACTCTGTTTTGGAGGGCAGGCTAAAATTGCATTAAAAAAGAAAAAAAAAAGAGAAAGTAAACTGTATCTCTTTATTTATTTTCATTTGACTTTTAGTCATACCCATGTCCTTATCCAGGCAAGATGCTTAGCTGGCTCTGCAGAAAATGCTGCTTGAATTGGAAGGGTAAGCACACCTGGAGAGCTGACACACAGCAGAGATGTTACCCACTGAAGCCACACAATTCTTCCCGAGAGTGAAGCCATGAATGTACACATAGGGACATTAGGCCTCAAGTACAGTTTCTGAGATCCATTTTGGATGCCTTCAAACGTGTCCCATGTTCCATCCCTCTGACAGACTCCAGGGTCATGACCCAGGTCTGCCTAAAACGAAGCAGGGCAGTTGCCACCTTCATCCCGAAACAAATGCAAAAGCCAGAAAGATGCACTGTGTGAGTGTGAAATACTCTCTCTGTGGCTGGTCGCTGCACAGTGCCAGGTCATGTTTCTTTCACAGGTTACTACTGTGAGCTCCTGTCTGTTTCCTCCAGTAACAGAGAGAAGTTTGTAAGCAGGCAGTGTCTATCCCAGTAACTTTTATTTCACTTATTTAATTATACAGTGGGCCTGGTTTTAATCATTCCATAGCAAAAATGAGAACTAATGAGGTCAACAGACGTACCCCCAACTCAGTGACTAAAATGTTAAAAGTTAAACCAAATCTAACCTAATCTAAGATCCACAAATACAATACTATACTTCAAGCTAAGCTGGTATAGGAAAAACAGCATTTTTGTACTATATCTCCATCATGCCTCTGCACCAGACTTAACTAGGTTATATTTTTTTATCCAAAATGTTTGCTTAACATCGAATATATTCTCTTTCATGTAACTGCAGAAAATATCAGATGCAAAAATATCCAAGGTGACTTAGCAATACATTGTGGGCAACACAATCTGATTATTCACAGGATTTGACCAACGCCCCATAAACAACTACTTCTTCTAATTAAGATATATAAGCTTTTCCAGCAGTAATCACTTCTTTAAATAAACACGTTTTTATACAACCCAAGCTAATCCTGAAAAAAAAATTAAATGCTTTGTGGAAATGATAATGTCATAGCAAAAAACTTCCTTTTATTTGACCTCCCAAGTCAATAGCTGCTAACAATTTCGTTTTCTTCCAAAAGGGAAAGAACTACAAAGCGTGTCAGCGCATGAACACTTTGTGTTGCTTTTTACTCTAAAGACAACTCTTTCTCCCTGCAGTTACAGCGGTCACCCCCCACCCCCCACCCCCCCCTCATTCAAGCCCATTTAGATACTTTAACAGGCACGTCCTTGCATGTAACTACTTGCCTAGGCAACTTCCCTCTAAAACACAGCACCCTTCCCCACAGCCACAATAAAATGCAAATGATGCGCTGCGTACTTTTCTATAACATGCTGTATACATTAAAAAGTTATTCTGCAACAGACACTTTCTGATCAATCATGAATAAGAATCCTACTGTAATTAAGCTTTAAGATTGTAAATTTAAAAAAGAAACCCTTTGATTTTCTGCAGGCAATCACTATATTTCATTTTCTTTTATTTAAAGACACAGGCAATTTTATTATGACCCTTTATCTTTTTTTTTTTCTTAAAGCATTAGCAGCATTGCCAATCCCAAGCACTTAAAAAATCACAGAACAGGTCCAAAAAACCAGGCTGGCTTAATGACAATCAGATTAAAGAAATAAAATAAAAATTTATGTTCTTTTTATTGGCAGTATGATTGTTGAGTCTTGGGACTTGGTCTTCTCAAGTTATTTTCCACAACCATATGGGAAGGAGAGAGAGAGGAAAGGGACAGCAGCAGACTGATACATGTGCACTTTTACATCTTGTCTGGCCACAGCATTTCAGGGATGAAAATCAGAAGAACTGAAAGCATTCCTCAAAATAGAGAAAAAGACATACAGATACATCAGTAGTGACAAATTATCCTGGGAACTATTCTAATGCCAGACAAAGTTTAATGCACAGAAGAAAATCAAGACAGTGGAAAAGCCAAGCAGGCAACAGGCAACAAGAATCCTGAAAATGCTCACAAAAGTGAAGGAAGGATTTATACAATTTCATGCACGGCATTTTATAACAAGAATCCAAGTCTGCCAACTTTTCCATTCATACTAACATCTTCCAGTAACTGAACATACTCTGACCTCAGGTGGGCATAAAACCACTCATCTGGAACGCACTTATTCTGTAAGTCACCGAACTGAGTCACCAGAGTTAAAGGAATTTTTCTGAGCAGTGTTTCTCAAGGACCCCTACTGCCACGTAAGGGAAGTACAAACCTATCACAGGTAGGTAATCGCACAGACACCAGGAAGGTGTCCACTTTGCCTAAAGCACAGAGCAGACAGTGTACACTTGCTGAAGGAAATTAAAAGCATTGCATTCTCACCTTACTGGCAGTGCATAACTGTACGGTGAAGACAAAAATGTCGGTGGTCACTGTCCTACGGGGTGAAGAATAAATTCACAGCTTGTATTGCTTGCCCATCTGGCTTGGCCTGCAATGCGACTGTTGATCCAGGAGTTGAGGAGATGGAAACCAGAATAAAGAGAAACAAAAACACAGTTAAGAATCAACATTTACAGTCATTTGCAACACGCTAAGATAGCCCAATGAAGACTGAGAGAAACTGCTTTTACTATTACTCAAGCACAAATAAACTATAGATTTAATCCTGCAGACAGAGCTCATACAGTAGAGAGCAGAGCCCATTTATTCAGAGTGCTCTTTTCCTAAATGTGATCTTAATGAGGTGAAGAATCATAAGCAAGTGGAGATGACTGTCTTCACTGCCAACAGAACATATTTTATTCGAGAAGCAGCAGCATCCTGGAAACATAGTGCTGCAGCTACTAGTACTACTACTAGGTGAAAAATGATCACCTATTGGAATGTGACTTTACCTTGTACACTATTTTGTCGTTAAAGGTGGCACACTACAGTTGATGCCTATTACCATAAATTCCCAAATAATATAAACAAAGAAAAGTGCTACCAATTATGGGATTTTTTTTTTTTATTTCTGTGATTTTGCTGAGCAAAATCATGAAGAGCCAGCACTGAACTTCTGCTGACATCACCTATTACACAAAACACATTTGGGTTTTTCACTTGGAATCTCACCAAATATTTTTACCACTCTTGGTACAAGAAAAGGATTTAGTGGGACCATTTCTCCCTCACTGAGAATCATTTCTGTTGTTTCAGTTTATGAGCATACTTACTTGTTCCTATTTAGGGAAGGATTTACACGCATACTTAACTCTAGATAGGTTCTTTAATCAATTCTCATTTAGCAAAACCCTCACTGGGACATGTACTAAAGCAACTTCGCAGACTGGGACCAATGCACACATACAGACTTGTATGTGTTGTACAACCACTCTAGGCTACAGCTTTGAGAGAAAAAAGGAATGCCACGAAGCATTACATTCTCAACACATGCACTGAGACCAAAAAGGAGTTACAGTCATGGATCTAGTTTTTTGTGTTTTTGCAAAAATCAGGGATCTACAAAGTTTCTTACATTTCAAAATGTTAGTCACGCATCACCGCAGCCAAAACTATATAAAAATCTTCAACCCTCTCATTTAAAGAATGTGAACCACTGAATAAGGCTTCAAAATATAGCACCTTTGACCAAATACCTACATATTTATTTATCACACTTGGAGTCTTACTTAAAAGTAAAATGAAAGGAAGAGGTCAGGATTTTCACTTTGCAAAGCTTAGGCTATTGAAGTCACCGGAACACAGCAAGTCAGTTCTTTGCAATGAAATATTTACCAGTGCCAAGCCTGCCATACTTCTGGTTCTTGTTCTAATTATAACTCTATCTGTTAATGCAGAGTTGGCTACAGCAATCTCAGAAGAGACCTACAACTAAATCTGTTATCTGCACTCTCTGAATTGTACACACCGTGCCTGTACAGTTCTCCAGAACAGCCAAATCATTCACAACCTGTGTGGTTATAGCTGAGGCTGTCACACGGCCCGACTTCTCTCAAGCATCACCAGCGTCAGCTGCCTCGCACGCTGGAGTAGGTTTGCAGCCAGTGCTTCAGACCATCTATGCAATCCTGACAAGCACTTCCTTTACAGCCTGCCATACTTTATTATTGCATTTCCCCCCCAATTAGTACACCACAACAAAAGCAGTGTGCGTATGAACAATGACAATGATAATCCTGACTGTCATCTGCTAAAATGTGCTGCTAAATTTCAGCAAGGGGAAAATTAGGCCTTGATTTTGTTTTACTAGCCACATTACTAAGACAATTATTTTAAAATTATAATGTTTAAATCCTTAGTTGCTTTTCAGGTAACTGCATTAAAGTGTCTACTTTCTTAATTAATAGGAAACTAGGCCACTGGATCTATTACATAAAAAAATTTTTGTTAAGTGAAATTCCAGGTCTCTTGTAAATGTCTTTTAAAACAAAACCGATTTTTTCAACCTTTCTTAATAGATTCAATCAGGCTAGAAAAGCAAAGTTGCACTGTTTATTTTTCAGAAAAGTTTAACCATGTATATATGGCCTTTTTGAAAATAATTACTTTCTAACACTCTTAGTCACACAGGTAATTTGTCTTACAATAAAATATGTATAAACAGCATGCAGCACACAAAGGTTCACACTACAGGAGTCGTCCTGCTCGTGACTATCCCACTCTCTCCAGCCAGTCCTCCTAACAAGCTCTTCTATTTCAAACCCCCTCCTCAGAATGGAGGCCCAAAACAGAGGCAGCCACACCAAGCAGAGGGTATTCTCTCCTAGTCAGAAGGGCAAGTCAGTTGAGGCACTGAGAAGTTGCACTCCAGTATAGGAAATTGCCTGCAAATACCCTGTCCCCTCACTCCTCCAAGGAAAAACACTCCTGGCTCAGCATGTGGGCTGAGACCTGCAAACTCATCGCACCAAACCCAAGACCACCGCTGCTTGTCACCACAAGAGCTGAACCACCAACAGGCGTTTCTCATTGCCTCCTCCTCCAGCTCCAGTGCTTTACCATCAGAGTGATTAAAATATCTATTTTACTGAGATATTTCTGGATTGCTTTATGTTCCAGCCTGGTACTACAAATGCTCAGGAGCTGTGGGTGCTGATGATTTCTCATCAGTGAGACACAAAATCTTCTGGGCCAAGTTCAATATCAGTGTAAGTGCACCCAAGCTTAGTGACTGGAGTAGGGGTGTTACCCACTTCTATAGACATTTAATGCAACTCCTTAATTAGGCAAAAATCCTATTTAAGCCGACAGTGCTTTTTACCATGAAAAGCAATATAGAGAAAATAACAGTGATACACAGCAGATCACTTTCTGAGCTCGGTTACTCTACTACATGCCTGGATTAAGTCCAATAAATGGAGTTATTTGAGATATACACCCATGTAAGTGGCTCACAATCCCATCCCCTGGAGCTGCTCCAGATTTATGACATTAGAACACAGTGCCAAATTTGGTGCTTTTAAAAAATTATACCTACATTTATGGAAGAGAAGCTTAAAAGAGTGATGTTCGAACAATGAGAATGAAGACAAATATACATAGCTTGGTGAAACTTGTTTTTAAGAGAAACATGAAGTTCAATGCTAATTATATTGCATATCCTTTGACAGTACTATAAACTATGTCACAAAATCTCCTGCTCTATGGCTATAATATTTTGATGAGCACAAATGCAAAAAATACACCCATACGAGGAACAAAGTGTTTGCTGAGGCAAAAAATGTTTTTAATAATATATACTTAGAATTTTATCATGAAAAACTGCAGTCAGCTTTCACAACGCACAAAAGGGCCTAGACCTTGCTACGAACTACGAGGAGGCTTAACAAACCCAGAGTGACAATACTGACATCAGGTATAACCAATTTTCATCTTACCAGCCAGAGGGTGTAAAGTACAGTACGGGAGTGGAGAATAACAAGCCTGTGGCCTATGATGAGTATGCTGGAATGGGAACTGTTGACAAACACTGCTACAGCCAGCAAACAGTTAAACCAGACGGGGGAGTGGGGGGGGAAGAGGAGAAGGAAAAAAAAAAAAACAAANGGATACGGTGAATCCCGGCTGTTACCATGGCAGCCCGATCTAATTACAGCACTGATCGGGGCTGGAGTAAGCGCGCTGAAAGCCGGCCCCGCTGACATGTCGCTACATGATGAGAGAGACAGACAGACAGACAGCCGAGCACGGAGGAACACCTATCGACTTGTGCCTTACGTAAAAAGTGAGATTACAGCCACCTTTTCAAAATAGCTCCTACCCGTAAAATACCGGGCCAGTTTAATGAACAAATTAGGCGCAATCACGTACCATTACTACTATTATCTTGCAGCATAGATCACAAAAATAACTACAGCACAATATTTTCCCCTGGCCATTCTCAATTTCCCTCTCCCCCATTCATAACCCTTGCTCCATATGATAAAACTGCACCGTCTCTATCACCCGAACAGAAATAGATTAAGATGAAGCCGGGATTTTCCTTTAGGGGACGGTTTCATTCGAAACTGAAATTAAAAGTCCTTGACTTATCAGTGTGTCAGCAGAGTAACGCACTATGCCTGACCGTATCTGACGTGTAAAGTAACCATTCCTGCATAAAATACATAACCATGAGCGTTAAAGGTTAAAGTGTAAGCTGTGTTACAAAATATGAATTTCTTTACCATATGAAAGGGAAAAGGTCTCCGGCAAAGGTCATTTACCTACACACCCTTCCCGTTCTGTAGAGCAAAATCATTTGTAAAGAGGAAGGTTTAACAAACCTAGATTTCTTCGTCTGGTCGTAAAAGAAATGCCTAAAATTTTTTCTCAATTATATCTGGAGTTCGGGCTCATAGGGAAGAGATGCTGCTCGGAGGAGTCCCTATTACACAGCATACGGTAAACAAAATAAAAATAGCCTGTCGCTCTCGTTGTCTACACAGTGCATTATATAACGGGCTTCCGACTTGTTTTCTTTTCTATTATTACTCTTCAGTAATTCCTCCTCTTCAATAACATGTAAATCGCTCCCAATTCTGTCATTTTATTATTATCGCTATTACTATTACAGCAGGAGCTAACGCTTTTCCAGCACGCTTTAATTTAGACTTTAATATTCTCAGGAATCACACTGACGGATTCGGCACCCACAGCCGTACACGGGGTCATTTATTTGTTTTTCTGCCGGTAATTACCATGCCTTAGGGNCTACGAGGAGGCTTAACAAACCCAGAGTGACAATACTGACATCAGGTATAACCAATTTTCATCTTACCAGCCAGAGGGTGTAAAGTACAGTACGGGAGTGGAGAATAACAAGCCTGTGGCCTATGATGAGTATGCTGGAATGGGAACTGTTGACAAACACTGCTACAGCCAGCAAACAGTTAAACCAGACGGGGGAGTGGGGGGGGAAGAGGAGAAGGAAAAAAAAAAAAACAAAGGAAAACTCTGAAGAAACTTTTTTCATGCCAACCTGTATAAGCCAAAAGCATATTTACAAAGTACCACACCTTCGTTAATTTGCTAATAAAACACGCGAGTGGAACGGACGATTCGGCCGACCTGCTACGCGTGCCACGTAGGGTCCCATCTGCCTGCCACTCCAGCGGGCAAAGAACACCCTTTGCCGAGAAGCCCGGCCATCAGGTGA
>WBMY01001432.1:0-49435 GCA_013397315.1 Donacobius atricapilla
AGCAAGGCATAAGCAAAAACAGCACTGGGCGACAGGGCAGTCTCTGCTGTGCCAACTGCCGCAAGTTTGGTGGTTTTACATTGCTCTTTTTATACAGTTACATTTCCTGTTGACGTGTCCTTTCCAGTGTACTCTGCACATCTGCGTCCGTGTTGCTAGGGGGTCTTTCCCGCCTCCTGGTGGTCGGTGGAGGAAGGCTCGAGGTCCTCCTCGAGGTTGACTTTTTCACCCCGGGCCTGATTCCTCCTTTTAAGGCAAGCTGCTGGCGCATCTCTTTCACCTCCTGTAACTTGAAGCATGTAGCTTGTGCGAGCAGTTATACAACGTGAGCAATCATTAACCACACCCCAATGTTCTTAGTGAACAAAATATCTTTCTTAATCTTTCACAGGCAGAGGCTTTTTTGTTTATCCTTATTTCTTTCTTTAATTTGAGCCTAGTAAATAACAGTAAATAACCACTGTCTCCTGTTGCCAGCAGCATCTGAACATTTTGGTGACAATGCTTGGAGCTGGTCTGGACAGGACAGGTTTAATTCCTGCTGCTATCCCTTGTACAGTGTTATCATTGCTGGCATAATCTGAATTTGAAGGGTTTGAGGATTTTTTTTTTTCCTGCCCCACAAATATTCCTATTCAAAGAAGACCCAACCATAATATAAGAAATATAAAAATATTTTGGAAATGAACTGTGAAGTCTCTAAGACAAAGACTAAAAATCAGCTACACCTTATCTCTCCTTTGCTTGCTTTCATTAAGAATTTTGAGCTAGGGACAAGCCCCATATACAAATTTTCTACATTTCTCCCTTTGCACAGCTTGACAAAGGAAACTGTATCCGAGGGACACAGCAAGCTAGTGTGATATTTCACATCAGGGGACTACTTTTTTGACTTAATTCATTCATGTTGAATAAGAAGAGGTAATTTTCAGACATTAAATTTAAATTAAGTAATGATTGGTAATAAAACCAGCTTGATCTCATTATAAATATGCCTTGACCTAAGTGAAAACAATTAGAAGATAAAATGATTCTTAAAAGTCTAAGTGTCTGATGCTATAGAACACATTGTACTGGGCGACAGCAACCAGATAACGAGATATTAAGTTTCTCAGACTGAAGAGGATTACACAAAATAAAGCAAAACTAATTTTTCAAGTAATCACTCCCTAAACTGAGTCAGAAAATGTTGCCTCCCTTTGTGAGCAGTTACTAAAACCATGAAAATCCTTCCTGATAAGAAAGTATTTAACAGGATTTCATAGGAGAGATAAGCACACCAGAAGACATTTAGTTATTAGGAATGCTCACTGATTTACTCTATTCAAACCACCAAAGGCTGATCAAGACTGTTCAAAATACTTGATAAAATCATAGAGATTTCCTAAGTTTGTAGCTTCCCACATAATTTTGCATGAGAAGAGCAGGATCTGAGGTGGACATAAACATCCTTGTGATAAACCCAGCAGGCTTTCTGTGGTCTTTTCACCAGTGTCAGGAGGCGAGGAGATGTTTGTGTTTCCAGGTTGGAGTTTGCTGCTGCTTCCTCAGGCGTGAGGATGATCTCAGTGAGGTCAGCTGGAACCAGCTTGGATTGGTTTCAAAAGCCAGGGTGAAGGAGGATGAAGTGTTCCTTCGAGGGAGACGAGGGGCAGCACGCCCTGATCAGAGCACTGATGCCCTGCTTTTGGCTGTTTGTTATCTAACTGTAGGGCTGGAAGCCTCCCTGCCAAGAAAGGTTGTGCAGTCTCTATCTCTGGAGCTTTTCAAGACCCAACAGAATAAAGCCCTGACTAATCCACCTTGGTCTCATAATTGCTGCTGCTTTTAGCAGGAGGTTGGACTACAGGACCCTTCAACCTGAGTTATTCTATTATTTTCATCAATTTTACACTTATCATCTTTGGCTTGCTTCAGATGTCAAATTGAGAAAGACCAGGCTTGAAAGTTCATTTGCATAAAGCATGGCCAAAAAAAAAGTTGTGAGTTTAACTGCTTTGTAGGGCTGTGACATATGACCCAGCCAGAAAGAGGTAAAAAATCGCTGTATGAGATGATAGCTCTGCAAAGAAAAACTATTAAAAGGCTGAGGAATTACAAGTCTTTTGAAATACATATCACAGGCCTTTATATGTTTGCAAAACAAACTGGAACTGCAAAATAACTACTGAGATACTCTTAAAGCACTACAGCCTGCAGTGTCCTGCAGTACAAGGGCCAGGACGGCTTTTGGGCACAGCTTCCCCTGGCTGCAGGGTTATATATCGTACAGTCTGAGCTGCTCCTTCATGTCTCCTTCAGACATCTCTCCAAACGTGTCACTTTTTTCCTTCATCAGTCTGAAGATGGCAGCCAGCTGCTCTCTCTGAACCCTGTCAAGAAGAAAAGGAGAAGTAGGAATAGCCAGACCTGGAGCAAGAACACCACTGTCAAATGAAACACAGAGCCAAAGGCAGGCCACTGTACAAACCTTACTGGCTGCAGGAAATGTGTCTGTGTGTGGTAAGGCAGAGATAGCCTCTGGTTCTCCTTCCTCCCCCTTCCCATCTATCCCATCATCCTGCACGTCTCTGCAGCTCCCTAAACGTGGAGATAAACCAGCCTGCTTTAACAGTGGCTTTAGAGTTCCTTAGGGCTTATCTATGCTCAAACTTCCAAGATAACTCGGCATGTGGAATTTTATAAGACCAACATGTCCCAATTTAGCAGACTCCATAATGAACCTGGATTAAGATTCAACAGCCCAGTGTGCTTTCCTTCTGTAATGAGAGGACGTAGATACAGAGTAATTCAGGAATAGCTATTCAATTTTAAATGCATACCCTAACTTAAAACTAGAGAGCAGACTACCTCCCAGTGTGGACATGACTTTCATCAGCCACTGGAAGGTAAGATTATGGATAGGAATTTGTGGTGATTCGAGTTTGTCTGCCAGTGTCCAGTGGTGAGATGGACCCAGCCAGGTAGCCAGTCCAGCAGTGAGGTGGTCCCTGTGTAGGCCGAGGCTGACCAGTGGACCACCTAGCTCAGATTTTTAATCCCCAGGCAGTCCCATAGTCGATGATTAACACCCTTCTCCCCCTAACAGAAGATATCTTGATTTTTCCCTACCCTGAAGCAGTTAACCATTGTGCATCCCACGAAGATTGGTATCTGTGAGAGGGCTTTATTTATAGGAGGACTTATACTGCTCATCACTGAGGGATACTGGAGGGTGGGCAGCACAGCCAGTGCCATTTGTTTGCAGGTAGGTCATGAACTGATGTAATTCTACAAAATTCCCTTTTGGGGAAAGATGAATGTGCGCATGGCTCCAGGCAGGGCTGGCTGAGGGATGGAATGTTCCCACTGCCAGACTCCTACCTGATCAGGATCAGGCTGCTCTATTGCCTAGCACATCTCATTCCTGACTCCCCTGTGGGAGATGAAAAGAACTAATGAGGATGTGGTGCTTTATGGCCGTAACAAGGCAGATGTAGTTCCTGTTACTTCAAGGCTCATTTTGTCCCTGCGTGAGTGTGAGGCCAGAACTCAGTGACAGCTCAGAGCATAGACCTGCCACAGTTCCAGCTCCTCCTGCTTGTTCAGCACACATAGACCCCCTGTGGGCTAAAACCACAGAATCTGGCTTTTACTCCCACATGGTCACGCTGTCAAGACTCCTCTTCCCTGCCACAACCTGCTTCCCACACAGGAACACAGGACTTTAAACCATTTAATTAATCCATTTAAATGCACGCCACTGGATAACCTGGGGTAGTCTTCCTGCAAGGCCTGTGTGGATGAGCTATCAGCTCTTCCAGTAACAGGAGAGGCAGTTATAACTATTGACAGGCAAAACCAGGGCACCATCTTTGCTTGAAAGAAAGGACAGCATCAACGCACCAGCAGCCACCACACCACAAACAAGATCAGAGGAAGACAGGAATGAGCAGAGGAACCTTCTTCTCCTGCTCCTGAGCTCCTGCTCTGCATTTTCCCCTCTCCTGGGCTAAGCCCCAGCCGAAGCAGGAACAGTAGACTGTCCTCTCAGCACTGCTGATGCAAACAGGGCAGGAAAAAAAAAGATCCTGGCTAAAGCAAGCTCATTTGCCAGTTCTTTTCTATCGCAATTAAAATGCAGTGGTCCTACAGCCAGACATACCCTGATAATGATGTGGGAACTTTCACTTATGGAAGCCTGGATTTGTCTGTCTCTTCTGTAATGGTTTGTGTTCACAGTAAGAGCATCCAGCTGCCCTTTCCAGACAAAAGGAAGGGAAGCAGGGTCATGAGTGATCAATATTTTATTTTAGATCACCGCTGGGCACCAGAGGGCACGTTGCCAGTCTGGTGTGGAGAAATTCAATACACAGCTTGGCCTCCTGTGTCTGCAGTGCATCCCAGCTGGGAGTGCTCACACAGGTCTGCATCCCTCACTCCTTATTTCACAGACATCAGCACTGCTGAAACCTCTCCAAAGGCCCATTTCCTTGCCTCCAAAATCAGGATCACAGACAATATTCACTCTCTTTTTATGAAGCACAACATCAATGCATTTTGGCTCTCCTCTCAACTTTAAATATCATGACTGTGCATTTGGAAAACAGAAAAATGAGCTGTTACTGCTGTTACTTCCATTCACTACATAATCTACTACAAAGGGACAGCAAAACAAAGATAAAGAGAGAAAAGAGCCTGGGAAGGAAGAATAAGGCACCACAAACATGAAACAGTCTTTGAAGAGGAGCTTCTCCTATCAGAGGTGACCATGCAAAACAAACCTGTAGTCCTTCAGCTTGGTTTTGTTTGGGGTATTTTTTTGGATGAGTTCAGACCAAATATACCCCATTCACAAATAAAATCATTCTTTCTTCTCATAAATGCTATCCTCAAAACTATTTGGATTCAGGCGGTCAAACAGGATTTTTCTTATTACTAACAAAATAGATTAAGGATTTTCAAAGCAGCCTAATTCTTCTTCATAGGAAATTACATTTGCATATTTAGCTCCCTTGGGCTCTTTTTAGACATTTTAGTCCAAGACTTTTACAGTTAGCTGGAGGTTTGGGCAGTGAGCCATATGTTACAGATCTGGGGTTTAGGAACTGCTAAGCACCACAAGTGTCCACAGCAGCTGAAATCCTGGGCAGAGCTCTGCATAGGGAATGTTGTTAATTGCTTTGCAGCCAAACAAGACCAGGATCCTGCTGCAACATTGCATTGCTTCAGCAGAAACAGGGGAATATCCCTGATTTTCCCTCTGATCATTTATGGGAATGTAATCATGTATGGAATAAAAGTCATAGGAGGGCAGAATGTACCCCCAACCTAAAATCCAGATTTTCAACACAGATTTCTTGAGGAAGAAGTTACAAGCTGCTGGAGGTAGGGAGAACAAGCACAAACCAAATAAACTATTCAAAGGTTTATTGGACCAAACAAAGGCAATTTTTACAGATTCAAGCCACTAGAATTACAGTCCTTTGTATAAGAGCCACCATCAGATACAAAAGAAACAAAACCAAACAGAAGTAAAAAATACCCAGACAGCCATTTGAGTTGAAGAAAGAGTTTGACTTGCTGCCACTAGCAAAAATCTGGACTTAACTACTGACTTTGCTGGATGTACATATTGCCATGTAACTTAAACACTACGGATATAAGGCATTCTTTGCATAGTTGGGTGCTTGGGACACAGTCAGCCAGCCAGCACCGAGGGGAGACAGCGGCTGTACCAGCGGGATGTTGAAGCAGAGGGTCCAGATGTGCCTAAATTCATATGCAAACCACTGAACACACTTGCAGTTGTCGGCTGGGAAGGGGCAGCCCAGCCTCTTCTAAAGCTGAAGCCCCCTGCTGTTCTTTAAATGAGCCAGTTTATGAAGAATTTGCCAACCCCAGGCGCTGGAAAGGACAACTGTGTACAAGGTTTCAAGTATTGTCTGCATAGGAATTAAAAGGGGAAAAAAAAAAGCAGCCTTTTGGGTTCCTGATATGTTTGCAGTGTTAGCCAAGAGGCAGTGACAGAGAAGCTTTGGAGGACACATCCCCACCCAGCCTTGGTGTTTCTACATCACTAAAGGACTTGGATCCTCTTCTCTCTCTCAAAAACTGGCTGGGTTTGATTTAAAACTGAATATGTGACCAGCCAAACTCATCTGCTCTGTGTGACAGAGCTGAGGGGCAACACTGAGCTCTGGCTCCCACAGACCAGCAAGAGAAGAGGGCAGAGGAATAGGGAGTGTGCCTCTCCCAGGACCTCTGCTATCTCATCCGGAGCCAGAGGGAACCCCTGATGCCATAGCTGCCTCCTTGGGTCTCTCTTCTTGGGAACTGGAGTAGGGAAAAGTGAGGATGCAGATAATAACAGCAGCCAAAGTGTGGTCTCTCCCCTGCAAGCAGAACAGCTAAACTATCAAACTTTGTCACTTCTTGAGCCTCCTGTCTACATACAGAATCAGGTGTCTGCTAAAATAACTACAGAAGCAAGATTTGAGTCAGCCCAGCCATCATCTGCCATCCCTCACATGGACCCCACTTTGTCCCTCCACCCCTTGAAGTAAAGCAGCTTTGTACAGCATTGGAAATCACAGGCAGTTACCACCCCCCAGCAATAAAGAGGAGTTTGGCCTCAGGACAAAACAACTTGAGATTCTGGTACAAGGTCCCAGCTGGTCTGAGAGCAGAGCTATGGTTTGCCCACCCCAGGAAAGGAACAACATGGATTTCATGGCCTAATATATGTAGCAAACACGACTAATAGACTTGTTGCATATTTAGTGTTCACTTAGGGTTTTGTCTGGGGGAGAGGGAGAAAGATTGTTCCCAGTCCCCCAAACACAACTCAAGTCTCTGCTTGGGCCCAGCCCCCGTCCATGGAGCCACACAACAGGGTATCCTCAAACTTGACAGGAGTTTTTGAAGAACTCAACTTCAGACCAAGAGGGGATCCCAAGTTTTGAGGGTTTATGGATTTCTCTTATGGGTGTGTTTGGTTGGTTTTGGTATTTCTCTCAAGCCTTTAATGATGCCAAGGGATGCCTTTAGGAGGAGGCTAGGGACAACTTCATATAGTCTTCAGGTCTGCAAAGAGAAACAGGGAGAGAAATCATTTCAGTCATTTCACCCCTCAGGCTGGTTCATTATTATTCACATAAATGAGCAGGAAGAGCCCTCAGCATGTGTGTGTGTTGGGGGGAAGGCAAGGCAGCTTCCCCCTCAGGGCAGGACAAGCTGCTCTTGGCAAACCTCATGCCTGTAAGAAGGACTTTGCTTCATCAACTGCAGCAGGATGGTCAAAACCCAATCGGAAGTGCAAATCCTCTTGTCTGGCACCAAGCTAAGTTACAACCCTTCTGAGCCACTAATAAGAACTGGAGAAGCCAACCTAATTAACTCCAGGGGTTACTGCCTCACTGTCCTGTGCAGAGCCTCCTGGGGCTGCTGGCACCCTTGACTAGCCCAGATTCCTCTTCCCACCTGTAGACAGATGAGGCAGGAACAAGTGCTGATTTCACAGGGCAGTGTGCCTGAACTGCTCAGCCTTTCTCAATCTTTCTACAGATTCTATTCAAGGAAAGGAGGCAAAATGCCCAGACTCCCTGCAGGTCACTTCCTTTTGATGGGATGCTCTCCCAGCATTCCAGGGAAGGAGGGTGAGATGTGTTTAATGTTTGGGGACATCCAGGAACTCCCTCCACATCTTGTTAGTAGGGCCGGTGCCTAAAAAATATGGTCCCTTGTTCTCAGCTGAAATCTTCCAGACATTCTGCCCTTAACTGCCCCAGCATCTCTCATGAGTGAACCATACAGATCAGGAAACACCCGAGAGAGGCTGGACAGCTGCCCATGGACACAGACTTGCACTGGGGTTGAGGGAAGCTACAGCATACATCACCTACCCTACAAACACATACACCCCAGCCTCCTTCCTCCTGGATTCTATAGGGTTCATGGTCCAGAACATCTGAGCCACATTTGGACATCCCCTACTCCTCCCAGCCATGGTGTGAGGGTGAGAAACAGCCTCATTTCTTCCTTGCTCTTCTGCAAAATCTTGCCTTCTCCAGCAGCGGCTGGTGACCCGGATCCCGGATGGGAGATGCTGGGGGAAGCATCACGTGGGACCCGGGTTACTGGAGCAATGTTGCAGAGGCTCAGTGGCCGTCCCATTCGGACAAAGAAAGAAAATTTTCCGGAGTGGATAATCGCTCTGCGGGATTCGCGGTGCTGAGGAGCGGATCATCCCACTCAAGTCACACAAGCATAATCAGATTTCACGTGTGAGGGCATAAGCTCATTGCCACGGGGGCCCAGGAGGGGAGGTCCCCTCCAGTACATCACAGTTGGAGCAGGGAAGGATGGGGGACATCAGAGAGGGTGGATGAGTCCCTTACAGGGGTACTCATCTCCACAGGGGCAGGCTGACAGCTGGGGTGAGAAGATCTCAAAACCAGCATGACTCTAATGGAGGATGTACATCAGAGCCAGAAATTCCCATCTGCACAACAGGCATACCCTTTTCTGGTCCTGGAGTGAGCTGTGAGGGGAATTGGACTAAGGAGAATGAGGCAGTCCCTCTCTAGGACATTGGGGCCATAGAACCCCCCAGGCTGAGAAGCTCTGGCATTTTAGCCATGGAACCTGAAAGTCTTAATTAGCTTGGGATGGAGGCCCAGAGATTTGAGCCACTGCTTATCCTTGGCTCTTCCCTCCTTTCCACTCTCCTTGGATCAACATGCTTGCCCCCAGCAGCTCATCAATCAAACCAGGTTAGGGTCATCTTTTGCCAGAAGCTCTATCCTTTCTTCAGATAAAGATTATCCAAGTATCTCTGTTCTTGCCCAAGCCAATGGCCAAGTCACTGAATCATGTGATTTGTCAGCTGGACATGGTTCTGTGCAAGGAAAAGCTGGAGAACAAGGAGCCCAGACAAAAGCAGGTCCTGGAATACGAAGGCAGCTCAGGACTGAAGGTCTTAAAGAAGAGTGGAAACTACATGTCCTTCTGGTGGCCTCAGGAGCATTCCCTTCACTCCAGCTCACCCACAGCACTGATACAAGGCTTCCTGCTTTTCAGAGAAGACAGCGCCTCAGCTCTGAAAACCAGGGCTTTCTGGTGGCATTCCCATGTGCATCTATCTCTCCTGTGTGCAAAAATGACATTCCCTTCAGGAAATCTATAGCCCATTCATAGACTTCAGCTATCCAAAGGAGTCCTGACTCACTCTAAGGAGAGCCCAGGGCATCCTACTGTAACGATGTCTGGTTACTAATTGTGCCCTTTTCAGGAATAGTTTCACTCAAAAAGATGATTTTCAGAAGCACAGAGCATTCCCAGCTCCTTTCCCTGGCTCAGGACCTTGTCGGGACCATCAGTCCTCTGGTCTGAAATCCTGGCAAGGAAGGTGGACAGCAACCTGGCTCCAGACTCTCCTCACTCCAAACTAGGATTGACCCTTGAGGATGAAGAGCAGGGAATAAAAGCCCTTAGTGCTGGGCAGACCTGGCAATGGGTGGTCAAGATCTCCCTAAGAAGTTCCCTCCCATCGCCACTGTCCCCATTTCTTTACCATGGGGGCAGCTACCATCTCATTTTTGGTGGTGACTATAACCAGTCTTGAGGTATTGCAGGAAGAATATGAGGAATGACACACTAAATCTAAGCTTTCACAGAGATCCCAAAAGTGTGAGCCAGTTGCTTCAGCCAATCAGCAAAACACAGAGAGGACTTAAATGCAGAACAGGGAGATAGTGCTTAGAAAAGAGAAAAGGGATCGAGTGAGCGGTACCAAAAGAAGCTTCATCAACACAAATCTGAAACTCCTCCACTGGGACAGAGAAGTTGAAAGGTGCACTGGGCTTTGGGAAATACCTGCTGTGCCTCGAGGCTGCCAGAACCAGAGTGACCAGGGAACACAAGTCTCGTTGGCATTAGGACAGGGGCTGGTGAGGAGTCAGTGGGATCAGGGGCTGTATCACTCCCCAGCAGACCTTGCCCACAACTGTTTTGAGGCAGACGCTTCCCACATTTCCCAGCCAGTGCAGCAACAGCTGAAAAGGCCAGAGCACAGCCAGGAAGGTGGCTTGGGCTCCTGACCAGCTCATCCATCAGTTGTGTGCCCATGCCCTTTCAACACTCCTGACCACTCCAGCCAAGACCACTGCAGTAGGAAAAGCCACAGACAGTATGGGCTGCGCTTTCCTCCATCACTCAATGTTTGTTCTCCAGCTCACTGAACACCGGTTTGCTCCCAGCCTGGTGAGATGCCCCAATTCCCTGCATCTCTGGGTCTCTCCAAGCTGCAGGGTAACCCAGGACAGGCAGAGCAGGGCTCCCAGGGAGTTAGCAGGCAGAGAACATCCAGCTGCCCATGCTGCACAAGGTTAAGCAGAAGCAGATGAAGACAAATCATGAGCGCTGGGTGAAGGAGACACAGAAAAGCAGCCACAAGCCAGGACAATTCAGGACCTGAGCCAAAAAAAAACAACCCAGGAGCTCAAGCGGAGTTGCTATCTGAACTAAAATCTCTTGCCAAGGCAGGGTCAGAGACTCACACCCTGCAAAGGCTATGGGGGAGTTTGCAAGGGTTTCCTCTCTGGGATGGGAGAGGAGGAGATGGGAAGGGGCTTCCTGACTTCCCATTCCCTGGCTTTCTGAGGGGAGGCATCCTGAGTTACTCTTTTTTAAAAGCCCCAAGTTTTTAAAGCTTTTGAGGATTCATGACTCAATCATGACTATAAATAGGGCCAGGGCTCCAGTCCACTGACATCTCGTAAGTCAGAGGATATTTTCCCCAGGGATATGGAGGCAGGGAACAGCATCAGGCCACCAGGAGACTTCCTCCTCATCCAAGTGGAGTTGGGCACCTACAGAGTGAGCATGAGGGGGAGCTCAGCAGGGATTCCTAACATACAGTGCCCTTTACTACAAGAGGCAGGTGGGAAGCAAACACACCTCGTGCCCTGGGTGTCTGGCAGCTGAAAGCAACCTTGCCCGTGGCTGGTGCCATCCCTGTGGCTGGTGGCTGCAGTAAAGCAGTGGCCACCCTGCCCTGCAGAGTGCCATAGCCCTGGGTTCTGCACCCCTTGCTGCTACTCCTCCTCCCTCAGCCCAGGACGACTATCGTGCTGCAGAAGATGAGAAGCAAACAAATAATAACACCCCCATCTCCCTCCCAAAAGCCCAAACTTACCAGCTTCCCTCATCCAAAAGAAGTACCATGCTGGACAGGACAGGACAGGAAAGCCACTGGGAGGGGGGAAGGTTGGCAGAAGAGAGGGAGGAGAAAGAGGCCCAGTTCCCATGCTGTACGGAGAGGGGAGCGAGCAGGCAGGCCAGGGTGATGTGATGGCAATGCAGGGGGCGGACAGGGACAGATGCCAATGGACAGCTCTCCCAAAACACAACCTCCCCTAGCCCTGTCCACCCACCTATTTTTGGATGGCTACTAGTGGAGATGTTTGAAATAGGTCAAGGTCTGTCAACACAGTCATTAAACCTCTGCAGCTGCTTCCTGCCCTTGTGTGCTCCAGAGCTGTCATCACCAGCATTGTCTCATTCAAAATTCAGTCTTCAGCATGGTTGTCCCTCAAAGCCACAGCTGCATCCCACTTTCATTCAGGATGCCTCGTAGAGCAGGGAAGGGTCTCTGCTCTGACATTCCCTAGAACCAAGGTCTACCCTGCCTTGCTGAAATTCCAGGGTCCAAGCCCGGGTTTTTTCAGTGCCCCATAACCAAGAGGCACTCTGAACCCAGCTGGGGAGGAGGCAAGTTTCCATTGCTAAATTACCACTAAGAAAAGGGCTGAGCTTGATATTTACAGCCATCCAACTCCCCTTGCATGAATTCCAATTTGCACTTCAGCCTAGGCTTGAACGCAGTCTGTATTCAAACAGCCTCACCTCAACCCATCCGTGGCTGACCAGGAGGTGAGAGGAGAGGATTGAGAGGCAGGAGGAGAGTTTGCTCCTTGAAAAGGTCACCTGGCTGTGGAAGCTGAGCCCATTAGCCAGGGAAACTGGGCAGCTATCCCCATTTTTCCTGCACTCTTCCAGAGGCTGACAGTGGTCTGGAGGACCTCCTGCTCCATCCAGGAGTGCCCCTGCCAAGAGCAGTTTGGTGCCACTCATCAGACCCTGTTCTATGGGTCTGCCATGCGGCAGTGTCTGCCTCTTCACCCCCACCTCTTCCTCAATCCCATACAGAGAACAGAGAGGAGAGACCTTTCTAGAGCCTGTCAGATGGGATCTGCTCTCCTTTCTCCCACCAACACACCTAGCCAAGAGTGACAAGGAGAAAGCTCAACTCCTTGACAGCACTGAGGCCAACCAAGGCTTGGCTGGGACCTGTTTTGCCTCATGGAAAGAGAGAACTGAAAGCAGAGCCCCAAGAGGGCCATTTCTCCTATGGTATTCTCTTTTATTAGAGGTGGAGCCTTGCTGCAGCTGCCAACTCTCAGCAGAGTCCTGAGCATAGTAATTTCTAACAGAAAAAAAAATCCCCACTAACTTCTTTCAACATTAAGGGAGGTTTGAAGAGCATCTGGCAGAGACCACTCCAAGCCATCCATGAGTGCTGGCACACTGGGGAGCTCTTCCTCCCTCCTCCACTGGAGCTGCCCAGCCAGGACAGCAACACCTCTCAGGCAACTGGGCTGCGTCTCACACCCACACACCTCAGCCCTGTCTGAGCAGGGGCAGCTGTATCACCATGACTCACACTTCCTGAGCTACAGCTTTGCACCGTGGCAGCTACAGCTGGCAACAGATGGCCAAAAGCCTCAGGTGCAGAAGACAAGGATTTGGGAATAAGCTGTGCTGGCTGGACCAAGGGCTGCATCCTTCCCCTGCACTCTTCCCCTTCCTGCCCAGAGTGCTTTTTCTTCCCCAGGGGGGCAAAGGCTACGTGCTTCTGTTCCAGAAGGACTGGTGACCCACCAGGTGTGATTAAGCACAGCCACCATCCCAGCAGATGCATCTGCCAACAGGATTTACTGTCCTCCTCCCTCACTGAGCACTCTAATTTTTAAGGCAGAAGTCACCAGAAGCAGGAACTTGCATCACTCAGTGAAGGTCACATTCTTTCCCCTTTTAGTCCAGATTTAGCACCAGCTGGAAGCCACAAGACTCAAGTGAATTGTATGCAGGACAACCACAGCCTCTGCAGAGATGCAGGTTAGAGCAGAAGTGAGTTGTTTTGCTGAAATAACCAAATCTATTGCATGCCTATATTCTCCTGTCTGAAGTCCTACAGCTCCTCCTGGAACAGGCAAGGAATATTTTCAATGGCATCTCCAAAATCAAGGAGTCCCAAAATTCAAACTTGTGAACTACACAACAAGTAGCCTCTGAGGACCAAACTTGCATTTTTGGGATGTTGCTTACCAGCTGCTTCACATGGGAACCTGTTGGTCCATGGGGAAGCTGGAGGAGTGACAGGGCTAAAAGCGAACACTAAACCTGTCTCGGGTTTGATAACGCACCTTAGGACTAACCACCCACTCTGCAGCAGCCCCAGTTTCCCAAATCAGTGCAAAGAAGCGGCTGTGGGATGTCCAGCTTCAGGCATCCAAGATGGAAGAGGTGAGCATCCAAACGTGAGTGCCCTGGAGCGCTCATGGAAAGTGAGATGGAGGCAGAGGGGAGTGGTCTCATTAATCTGTTATGAGGAGGGAAGGGGAGGCAGGTGGGGAGGGAAGTGGGACAGGCAACCAACTGCAGCTCAAAACAACCCCTCCCCTGGAAAAAGAGCAAAATAACCCGAGACAACCACATCAGTGGCACCACTACCTCTAAGCAACAGTGTGTCCTTACCAAAAAGATTTGCAAGAATGTTTGTGGCCGAGGACCTAAGGTACTTGCTACAGAGATGTGAGATCAGAGGTCAGCTCAATCCTGCAACATAAAGGTGGCAAACCCGGGTCACAGCAGGTCAGCGGCAAGGTCAGGGCGCATGGAGAGGGGGAGAGGGGTGGGAGGGCAAGGAGAAGGATGCAGGACAAGGCTGAGCTGCTGTGCCCAGCTCACCCAGCTTACCTGGCAGCAGCCCTGCCCCCTTGCACCACCTGCGAGGCCTGCAATGAAAAGCTGCTGATGCCGCAGTGAAGATTTGAGGGGGGGAAAAGTAAGCCAGCAACAAAGCAAGACAAAAAAAAATTCACAAAGCTGCTTTAAAGAAATGAACAACACAAATATGGAAGAGAAGAAAATAAAGGAGCAGTAGGAAAAACATGTCTGCCAGTGGCCCTCAGTGGGGAAGGCTGCTGAGAGCCTCCAAGGGACATGAAGCCCAGGCACGATCCATCAGTTCCAGGTGCACTGTCCTGCCTTGGGACTGCTCCAGACAAGAGCAGCGGTGCCTGAGTGGTGCCATGTGCCCAGGACAGGTCCATCACCCCCTGGCGCCTGTTCTACAGTCCTGAGTACAAAACCCCCATCCCACTGTTGTCCTTGGGCAGTGTCCCCTCAGTGTCCCCAGGTGACAACCAGGGCATTTTTTTGCCACACAGGAACCAGCCCAAGGCCCTGCAGGACTCCTGGCCCTGAAAACCTGAGCAGTGATTGCTCAGCTGGTTTGGATGGAGCTGTTGGTGCAAAGGGTTTGAATTTGCCAGCTGCACGTAGATTTTTGCATTGGTGTTTAGCAGGATCCTGAAAAGCAAATCCCATCTAGCCCCATGGGTGTCCCTGACATTCACTCAGTTCATGCCCCACCACCCGCCCCAAGTGAAAAATACAGCGACACTCACAGCCCTGCTCAGCAGTTTACAGGGTGGGGGCTTCAGGCACAACAAGGATACATGGAAAAGAAGAAAGCAAACATTTTTTCCTGATGCTACCAATGCAGGATCAACCCCGTGCCAGAGAAAACCAGAGCTCATTTCTGTTGCTGACCCCAGAGCAGGCCAAATCTCTGGATTTACTCTGCCTACCACAGTGCCCTGCTCACCTCACACAGATAAACCTCAGCCAGCCCAGCTGGTGGCATCACAAAGATGCTGCCCAAGAGCCTCAAGGCAAGGTTTGCCAGCAGGAGATGCCTGAGCCAGGGGTGAGGTGTCCCTGCCTTCCTTGCTGTGCTCAAGTTTCTGCTTGGTTCTTTACACCAAGCCAGCTGTGGTGGTACTCAGACCACGATTTGACAGACAAGGGGTGACAAATGCCCCTAAATCACTCTCTGCAAACCTCTGGGTGGAGAATTGGGTCCCACAGCCCTTGGGACAGTAATGGAGAGAACACCATCTCCCAGGCTTGCTCAGCCACCACTGGGAAATCAGTTCCTTGGAGCTCACCCTCAGGGAAGGGGTGAGAGCTGCAGACACCTGTAAGGGAGCAGCCTGAAGCCAAGCCCTCAGCTGTGGGGTTATTCCTTGTATAGGCTGGGGAATCTCGAGTCAGGAAGCTTGTTTTCAGTGACAGGACAGGTTCGACCTTTCTTCATGCAGGGCTCAGCAAAAAGTGCAAGATGAACAATTCTCCATCTCTACCAGGCCCACTACTTGTTAAATCCTCACCACGTCCAGCCCTGGGGATGGACACTTCCAGTGTCAGCCCCATCTCAGTGAGCTCTAGAACCTCACACTCCCTCATTTTGCCCCAGTGTTTCTGAGTTATGCCCATGTCCTCGGTTGGGATGCCGTCCACAGGGCCAAGGGAGGGGAAGTAACCAAAGACCAGGCCCTCAACAGGCACATATAAGCACATAACTAATGGGATCAGGGCAAATACACCAGCTGCATCAGCTGGAAAATTTGGTCTAAGCATCCAGAGGAGCACCAAAGGTATTTAGGGCCACAGTGCCTCCATCTCCTAAATCACTGTGACTTTATTTATTCTCATATCTTCCTGGGTGGGAGAGGTCTGCAACTCCAGAGCAATGAGACAATGAGGGCAGTGTGGGGAGAGAAAGGTCTGAGCACACCCAGCTTGCTCCAAGGGCATGTCAGCCTGGTGGGCTTGGGCAAGAAGAAAAAGGAAGCTCAACTTACCTTTGTTCTTCCTCTAGTTCTTCTTTGGACATCATTGACTTGTACTGGTTTCCCCTTAGCTTTCCAGGACTGTATTTAAAAGAAAACGTCTCATCTGCAGCTGGAGAGGGGAGACAAAAAAAGGGCAAGAGATCTGTGAACCAGAGACCTCCCAAGAGGCACAACCGACAGCAGTGGGGTTGTTCCCTTGGGGTGTTCTCTGACCTCTGCTCCTGCACCCCAAATGCTCTGGCCACCCCAGCACATTTCCCAAGTCAGCTCCAATCTCCAGAAAGCCTGGGCACTGTCAGGGAGGCAGTGTGGATCCCAGAGGAGAGCCCAGGTGCTGCTGGCCCGAGGATGGCAGGAGCCCAGCCACAGCCAGCACTGGAAACAGTGAAGACTGCTGTGAACGAGCAGCCTGCTGGAAGCAGATCCAAGTAAATCCTGCAGCACAGGAACCATATGCCATTGTTCTCCCTGGATTCAAAGCCTTGCAGGCCCATCTTGGCTTATCAAGACATGCTAATCCTGCCCTGATTAACTCACAGCATTTTCCGCTTCCCCTCTCCAGACTTGCATTCCTTCTCCCTCCCTCCCCTCGTCCAGGGGCCCTTTCCCAAGCTTGGGGCTCATGGATGGTGCCACAAGCAGAGCTGTCCCAGGCCACACAGGCCTGCAGCTCTCCTGCAGCCCTTGATAAATCTTGTGAAAAGAAAATGCCACGTGGCAAATCCCAGGGCTTCAAACAGCAGTGAGCCAAGGTAGCCCCAAGAGCACCAACACAGCTGGGTCCAAGTCCCTCTGTCACCAGTCCTGAAGAGGAAACCAAGGTCTCCTTCTCCTGGGTGCTCTCTCACCCGGCTCGCCAGCCTCAGCCCTGTGCTAATTAGAGCACCAAAGCTCAGACTCTGAGCCAAAGCCGATCCTTTTCCAATCGGATTTTGTTCGAGCACTATTTGCTTTTAAAAACCTCTCCCGTGCTTTATCTTCCTACAGCTGAGAGAAAACAACAGGAGGGGAGGTCAATCCAAAAGGCAGCCCAGAAGGAGCTGCTGTGGGTAGTCGCCTTTGTGGGTTATCCATGGGCTGCTTATCTGAGAGCCTTTATCTTCCAAGGACTGCAGGACTTGGCTGCTTCACGTCCAACCATCCAGCACTGCAGTTTCCACATTCCCAGAAATATCTGCTGCTTCCCCCGACCCTCAGAGCCCTGGGGATGCTTCCAAGGGGTGCACAAAAGGAAGATGTTACTTCATGATCTGCATGGCCCTGAAAAATTGCACATTATCCACAAACCAGTATCCAGGATGACACCAACCAGCGCCAGCAGGACCCCTAAAGGGGTGAAACTCTCCTGGCAGGAGAGAAAGCCCCAACTTGTACATAACACATGGACACATCCTCGGTGCCCCGGAATGCTGGAAGCCCCTTCCCATGCTTTCCACTGCTATTGTGGCCCTATTTATGACACCTGCCCAAATGAAAAACCCCTCACAGCCCCTCCCCATCTTTCCTCACACACAGGATTCAGCATCAGGTTCCCTCTATTTTCCCATCAATACTGCCCTTAAGGATTTTTCTCCTTGTGTCCAATACCTTGATTTTAGGATTTCTCCAACCCCAAGCTCGTGCCCACATTCAGCTGCTGCCAGACCTTGCGGACCCCCTTGTAAACAGCAAGTCAGAGCCTGATTTTGTAGGTGGGGAATCCAGATATCTCAGAAACAAGCAGTGCAAGGCTTCACTGGAGTGACCGTGCCTGCAGCAATGGGAGTGGGATGGGAATTTCAGAGACCTCCCCCTTGCTAATGCCCACCTTGCCTCACTTCTTTACATCTCCAGGTTCCTGATCTTGGGGAGCGCTTCCCTGGGAATTCCTGGTGGGTTACTGCTCAATTACTGATCTGGAGTGTTTCTCTAATCCCTAAATGCCATCGAGGCTCCCAGGGGATGCAAACCCTTTATCCAGCTTTGTCACAAATGTCTGAACACTAGCAACCCAAAGCTCTGGTCTGCAGCCCCAGACATTCAGCTTGGCCATATTCCACTTCCCTCGGTGGGAAGCCCTCCCCATGGGCAAACAAATAAACAAACCTGGCCAGCTGGAAACAAGCAGTAATGTTGCAGCTTATCAGCACTTTGGGTGACCATAAAAGTGCATGAAAAGAAAATTCAGCTGGCTGCTGCTTTGGGAGATATTAGGAGAAAGAAAAAAAATTAAAAAGAGGGTGTAACATCCTGTTCCTTATGCTGGTGTAGAGCAGGAGCTGTTCATTACCTTTGTAAATCTCGACTTATTTCAAGGACAATTAAGATTGTTTCCCTCAAGTGGTTTTCTGCCAAATCAAGTTAGATTTGGGATTTAGACTGCCCCAAAAAGAGCAGTTTAGTTGCCACCTCACCAAAAAATAATAAGGGAGGAGGGAGGCAAGGAAGGTCTCCATCTCCCTGCCCACATGGTGTGATTAAAAAAAGGAGACAGCGTGTGACTTTGGAAACCTCAGGCTGTTTTTTGAGCTCAGGAACTTTCTTTGCAGATCGAAAACAAACTTCAGGAAACACACAGAAAAGGGGAGGCTGGGCTTTCATGGAGACAGGGAAAACACTACAGGAATAGGATGTGACCTACTTACTGAGAGCCTCTGTGAGTTCATATTAAAGAAAACATTTGTCTTTCATATCTCTGCCCTCACGTTGCCAGTGCTGTGACCCTGAGCTGGCAGAGTGAGAGCGGCCCCAAGAGAGCACCTCTCCCCTGAACATGCTTGCTCTGGCATGATCCATGTTATCCCTGCCAGCTCCCTGCCCGAAGCAGAGGGAAAGCTGCTCTGGTGGTTTTGGTCACCAGCAGCATCCCAGGCTGGTGACAGATGCCTGCAGGATCCCCACACCCCTAGGGGAATCTCTGCTCGTAGGTTCAGTGAGGCCAGGACATGCAAGAGACAGTGCAGGAGGAGCAGGGCTGATCCCAGGGCACTGCTGGTATTCCCAGCTGCATCCCACTGTCTCTCATCAGCCTGGGCCATTGAAATGCCCAGCCCCATTATAAAATACTTCAGAAATGGTGTGAATAATTCAGGAGAGGAGCCAGGGGCTGCCTGCAGGAGGTGCTCAGGGAGGACACAGTGCTAGCCAGCACTCACAGCCAGGGGCCATCACCTTCTCCCGATCCCAAGTCAAAGCCACTTTGGAATTTGGAACAATGCCCTGCGGTGCCAGGACAGCCCTGAAACAGAGCTGAGCCCGCAGAAGCAGACACTGGCAGAGCAGTGTTACTGAGCATCTATTTGGCAGGATACACCCATCAATCCTCAAACCAGACCTCCCACAGCCCCTCATGGTGACATCCCCAGCCACCAGCGCTGTGAGGAAGCCTAACGGGGTGGAACAAGTGTGCTTTGGGAACCCCGTCTCCAAAGGCGCTTCCCCCGCCTTGCAGGAATGGCACCAGGATTAAAATTTGATTCTCTGTGGCATTAGGCGTAATCCTTCTGAGCCAGGGGATTGCCACCCAGCACCTTCAAACAGCCAGGCAGAAAGTGGGGCAGGGAAGGGAGAACACCCCAAGGCCTCCTGCTGCCCCAGCCACCCCAAGCCAGGACTCCTGGGGACATCCCAGCATCTCCAGGGCTGCTCAGGAGAGCAGAGTCCCCTTTAGACACACATTCTGCTCGGCACCATCTGTTTCATTTTCTTAGGAGCGCAGCAGTTGTCACCCCAATTAGTCAAATTAATCATTTTCCAATCAACTAATTGGCTAATCAGTTAAACGTGGCTCCGACTAAAGCTCCTGGAGATTGTCCTGGATGCAGCAAGGAGCTTTTGAAGCAGCTGCATCACAAAGCTACCCCATGGCAAACAGCCCAAGGGCATCTGGGGAAGGGGTAGGAATTTCCTGGAGGAAGGAGACCATCCCCAAGAACCCAGAGCTCCAGACCTGTCCATAATCTCCCTGCAGAGTTCTGGCTTGCTTGGCACTCACCATCCTCATCCTCCGGCTCTCTCACCACCAGCTTCTCATTTTCAGAGTCCACCTCTTCCTCCTGGAGGAGTTAAAAACAGAACAGCCATAAGGAGAAGGTGCTGTGCTGAATAACCCACGTTTGGTTGAGGCAGGGCTGGGATGCAGAGACCAGAGCTCCAGTGAGAGGGCTGGGCACCCCTTCCCTGCTTCCTCCAAGGAGCAGGACAAAAGGATGCCTGCTAATGAGTGAGGTTTATTAGTCTGCTTTCCTCTTACCAGTCAGTCACGGTGATTTGGCCCACTCAAAAGCTGTGAGATGCAAGGGCCTCCCCACAACTGAAGAGATATTAAGGTTTTTAACAAGAGCCTTGTGCCTGAGCACTTTCCTCCCAGCTGCACCCCTGCCACCCCTCCTGCCCAGGACAGGCAGGGGACTGAGCCAAGAGCCTCGGGGACTTCTGTGTGCCCCCAGGCCAGGCTTGGACGGACTGTCCTGGCAGTAGGAAAAGGTGGATCCCAGCCAAAGCCACCTTGCCGCCACGGGCCAAGCAGCTGCTCTGAAGCACAGGGGCATTCACCGGTTGGGCCCAGGGGTTGAAGGCAGCACTGGGGAGTTGTGCTGGGACCCCTCCAGAAGCCATCCACAGCTGGTTGTCTGGAGCACAGTAACAGCACATTTTGCAGGTTTTTTTTAAGGCAAAGCAATTTTGGAAGTTTTGGGGTTCCTTTCTACAAGGTACAATAAACTTCATAAAGCCCAGATTCCTTGTCCTGCACAGAAATTCCAAGCAGGGAGACAGGGGAGCACTCCAGCTCCGGAAATAAGACAAGGACACATGGCAGAGCCCCTGCATGAGTGATTTCCTCCTGCACAGCCCTTGCTCCAGCAGCAAACCCTGTGAGCTGAGCCCAGGGGTTGCCAGCACCCTGGGGTGTCCTCCTGCAGCCTCCTGGCCCTGTGTATCCCACGGGCTGGCAAAAGGGCAAAGCACCTGGTAGAGAGGGGAGGAGCATGGAGAGAGGCTGCCAAGCCCCTCATTATCACAGGACACCGGGGAAACGGGGGGGGGTGAAGGAGACCCAGGGGGAATGAGGCTGAGCCAACCATGCACAGAGTTGAATGCTGGCCTTGCAGTGCAGAGCTTCGGAGCCCAGCCCCGGCCCAGAACTGAGTTCGTTTGTCATCGGGGAGGAATGTGCATTATTCACAGCCACTTGGCTGCCTCTGGCCACTCTGTTCTCCAGAAGGAGATGCCACCCGGACCCCCGCCCACTGCAGCCATGGCTATTTTGGGCCACACTTCCAAACATGGGCACTTCCTGCTGGACACACGGACTTCCCCTGAGGATGGCTGGGGAGACACCCAAAGGAGTGGCCTCAGGGAGGGGACACTCAGCTCCGGTGACTCGGCCACAAGCCCAGGGCAGCAGCTCCCCATCACATCCATCTCTCCCTGTGAGCTGGGACATCCCCTGGGAGACCCAGCCCTCCAGGAGTAGACACAACGAGGGAGATTTTAGCCTCTTCCTTGCCTGGGCATACGGAACTGAGCATTTAACAATGAGAACAAGCAGGAAATTTGGGTGGCAAATCTCCAAGGAAGGAAAATAGATCTGCTCCAACACAGAGGAAGAGACACTTGATGGGAGCAGAGAGGGAACAGGCAGGGATGCCAGGCTGGCAGGCACCAGCAGCGTGCCAGGGCTGTCTGGGAACCCCTGCTCGTGGCAGACAGGAGCTCCCTACAGCACAAGACTTTTCTGCTTGGATGGCTTGGAGGCAGATGCCAGCACCTCCCTTCCCCCCAGACTGTGGCCCCGGACTCCACATCCCTGTCCCTCTGCCTTCTCGGGCTGCCCCCTCCCACAGCCATTGTGGTCCAGCTGTCTCAGAGGGACCTGCCTCACGGACCCCATCCCCGGGGCAAGGCTGCCTCCACCTCCAAGAAGCAAACCTGCACCTGGAACACAATTTCTTTCTGTTTAAAATGGGCCGAGTCATTAAGAGGCCTCCCAACCCCAGCAGGGGAAAACAGCAGACAAGCTTTGCCCCCCTCCCCATGGCCACTGCCACCCACCCATTCAGGGACACTGGCACACTGTGTGCTGTGCCACCCTCCCCAGGCTGGCTCTCCCTCCCGCACACCTCTGCATGGCTGGAAAGTGCTGCGTGGCCACTCGTGTCTTCTGCTTCTCCCGTGTGCCCAAGGCTGGATCCAGGCGAGGCACCCAACGGTGGTATCTGGGAAAGGACAAAAGCTTTGAGCACAAACAACCTTGAGCCCTCCCTGTGCTCAACCAACCAGCCCCGGCAGCTTCAGCACACATGGACAAATCCTGAATGTGGCCCGTAGCCCACCTTGCCCTGTGCCCGAGCCTGTGCTGCCTCTGATCCGTGTGCCAAGCCATGCCATGGCTGCTGGAGCGAGGAACACCAGAGATCTCCGGTGCCCAGCCCTGCAGCCAGGCTTTGGAGCTCACGAGCTGCTCTCTGTGGCAGCCCCAGCCTCTGGGATGGGACCAGTGCAAGGAGCCATCAGCAAGGGGGATTGGCTCTGCCCGCGCCAGGCTGGGCTGTCTGTGTGTCCTGGCAGGGCTCAGTCAGCTTCCCGGGATGCTGATGAAGCAGCTCAGGAGGAGCAGGAATGGAGAGGACATGCTCGGTTTGTTAATGCTCTGCCAGCTGCCTTCTCCATCACAGGCAAATACCCGCTGGAAACCTCCCCATCCCATCCTGCAATCCTGGGCCTGGGGCTTCCCAGCCCTCTCAGCCCCACGGCAGCAGTGGCTGGCCTCGAGCCCCGTGCAGAGCCAGCTTTCCACGTCCAAAACCTTCACAGATGAAGGTTTCCCTGCTCTGCCTGGGGGGCTGTGGAGGAGGATATGTGTGGGCAGGGACACCGTGTCCCTTGGCCTTGCAGTGAAATACCAGCGTCGGGCTGGGAGCAGCCTCTGGGCTGGCTGGAAATGCCAGCAGGGACAAAGCCCCACTTCGAGTCTGGCTGTGCCTACAGTCCCTGTGAGCCAGAGAGGAGGGGAGAGCCCTCTCTGCCTGGAGCAGCCCCCAATTTCAGAGCTCTCAACCCTGCCACGGCCAGTCGGTGCTGCTGTCCTGGCATCCTGCAGCCAAAGCGGGGAGGGGGAAGGTGTTGGGACACTGCTGGGAGACTTGTAAACCGAAGAGGATACCATGGCACCCCAGGCACTGCTCTTCTGTAGGAAGCACAGTCCAGGGAGAATATAGGGCGTTTTGAGCAGCTGGGAGTGAGGAAGAAACAACTGGAGGAGAAAGGACCAAGAGCCCACAGTCAGCATCTCTCCGGTGCACACCGGCCACGGAAACACCCTCGTAGGAAAAAANAGCAGCCCTGCAGGGAGCCGTGCATGTCATTACCCGGGAGCATCTGGAGGAGACTTGACACGGGCCGCTCCGACCAGCTGCTGCGGCAAACAAAGATCTCATTGCCGAGCCCAGGGGACGCGCTGCGCGGCAGCTGCCTGGCCCCAGGGCCACGCAGGGCTGGGAACGCTCCCTGCCCGCTCCTGCCTGCGAGCACGGACCCAGCCCAGCCGCAGCGCATCCCGTGCCCGCTACATCTGAATCGTACCTGGGCACAGCTTGCCCGGAGCTCCGGAAAGCCCAGGGTTAAAATCCAGCAAGTCATCCGCCTCAAATAACAAGGCAGAGACCCATCTGCCTCGGTGGTTGGCAGCTCCTGGCTGCAGAGCCGAAGCATTTGTTGGATCATCACAAACGTGCTGCTGCCCTTTAGCTCCATGGCCACGAGTGAGACGCCCGCGCGTGGATCTGACTCTGGCAGCAGGGTTTGGACCAAAGCAGAGCGAGGACAAGGCTTCAGGGTCATTTTGGACACAGCCAGCACTGACCATGGACAACCACGAGTCTGCAGGGGAGGATGGCTCAGATAGAGGAGCTTGGCATCGTGACCCCAAAATGCTCCCTCCTCAAGGCTCTGTCACCACTGAACCCTCTACCAGCCTATGGGAGATGGGAGCCAGGCTTCCCACTACAGCATCATCTGGTTTTCAGCTCATTTCTGGCCATTTCCTCCCCACTTCCTCCATCCCCAGTGCAAACCCCTCTGAGCAATGGGCTTTTTTTTCTCAGAAAGTAAAGAGGAGACTTTGGGGGTTGTGTGCCCCTCACCCTTTCTTCAGGGACAGCCCTGGCACTTATGGGCAGGCTGGGGACAAGTAAGTGCCCTGCTCCAACTTCAGGAAAAGGGAAGAGCCCAGGCTGCAAAGCAAGAGGAGAAAATTATCTTGGATTAAACTCCTGGGCCCTGTGTGTTGCCATTTATGGCTGCACTTTCTGCTCCAAGCCTGATGCAAGACATTGCAAGAGGGAAAGAAAGCAGACAGAGAGAAAGCCAGAAAGAGAGAAGCCAGGAGAAAATGGGAAGAAAGAAACCTTTAAAAAAAGAGTAAATAATAATAATGTTGGGCAGAGTTTAGCAGAGCAAAGCAGTTGCTCTGTCAGCAGCTCCCCTTCACCCACCACTTGGGCTCTCCATTCTCCCGCTGGCCAGAGAAGCAGCTGCACAGCAAGAGCAGTTTTCCAGCTCTGGTGATGGTCCTGCCAGCTCTGGGGTGCCTGGAGAGGAAGTCCCTCACGGGGAGATGGCATTTTGCAGGTCTGAGCCCCCCAAAGTGTGGGAGCATCTGCTCCTGCCCTGTCACTGCTATGGGCAAGGACAAGCCACAGAGGGGGCAGAGCATTTTTGAAGCTCAGCGACCATCCAGCCCTTAATGAGGATCAAGCAGTGCCAGGGCTGGTGAGGAAAACATTTGTGTGTCCCACAGCAGGGAAAGGAGCCCGGCTCAGCAGCACCCATCCCTGCAGGCACCATCACATCCCAGTGGCTCCCTCAGGATCACATCCAGCCCACTCATTCCTTTTTGCTGCAGCCTCTGAAAAGCAACCACCACACACCAGGACATCCCTTATTGCCCAGGTGAGCTGGATGGCATCCGTGGGAGCACTGGCAGCCGCAGCTGGCCCTCACCTGGCAGCCCTTCACACAGGTGGGCACTTCAGGAGGCAAAGAGTCTTCGTGGCCTCTGCTCCAGCACTTTTCTGGCTCTGGCACAGCTCCCAAGGCTTCACCCAGCCCACAGGGACCTGGGCAGCAGCCCAACCTCCTCAACCCATGCAGGGAACACAACGCAGACCCCAATGCCACCGTGCCCTACACCACATCCCAGCACAGCCCCATGGCTGGGATTCAGGGTGGGCACCACACGTGCACAGGCTCCCTGGGGAGTGACACACATCCTGTCTCACTTCCCAGTTTCCAGCCCCTGCAAGAGGTGATGCATTTGTCCCTGGCACAGACTGCTCTGGGTGAGAGCTGGGCACATCTGAACGGTCAGGGATCTGGGTGGGGAGCCCTGCATTCCCTGGCAGTGCTGCTGCCAAGGCTGTGACAGGGGTAGCACATCACCACATCCCTCCCCAGTGTGCTGTGGGACACTGGAGCTCCTGTCCCAGCCCGCTGGCAGGGCAGACACAGCCTGAACAGCTGCCAATTACAGCCAGACTTAATTAGACACCCTCTCCCCTCCAGCACAGGGAGGGCAAGCAGGAGGTATTAGAGGGAGAAATGATGACTTCTTAAATATAAAGAGGGTTCCTGGGGGGAGCTGGGTGCTTTGTGCTGCCTGGTGTGTCCAGAGGCACTGGGAGCCCGCAGGGGGGCACAGATTGGGATGGGGGGCACAGGGAAAAAGCACCAGGAGCTTGGCAGAAGAGACACATGAAGCCTTTGTGCCTCAGCTATCCAGGTGACAGCCCCACAGGCTGCCCTGCTCAGGCCGGGGTTGCGTGTCCCCTCTCCCCACTGTCACCCACTTGCCCCTGCTCTGTTTGAAGCCCTCAGCTGCAATTAACCCTTGGCAAACCAGCCAGGCTGCTGTGCCCTAGCACTGCCCACTCACCCTCCCCATCTCCAGAACATTTTGGCCAGGATGGATTCTCGGCAGCGGCTCTGGTCCAACGCTGAAAACCCTGCCCGGTCCCTGCCACCTGCCACTTCCAGGACAGAACGGCTCATTAGAGAGTTGAAGTTTCTGACCGTTTCTCACAAGAATTACGCTCCACAGCCCCAGCGTCGCTGCCGTTCCCACCCAGCAGCTTTTCATTAGGGGATTGCTTTGACAGCACTGCCTGATCCATTAACGAGCTGGGGATGGGGATGAGAACAGACAACGACAGACTAATTAAGTTTTTTTTTCCAGTGATGGGAGCCAGCAGAGACAAGGGGAACCACTACCAGCAGTTAAGGGAAACAAGGACTCCTGGGTTCCTTTCCCTGCTCTGTCACTGGTTCATTTTGTAGCCCTGAGCACGATGCTGCAATGAACTGGTCACTGCAGAGAGGGGCAGGGAGGCCTCAATTTTAGTGATTTTACCAGCCTTGCAGGAGATGGAAGCTGAGGAGGGAGGCTGAGACACGCAGCTGCCCCAGCATATCTCAGTTTGCATAGGCAGGGAGCAGGGAAGGAGGAGGCAGCAGGATGCTCGGCTCCAGCCCGTCATTAACACACCGAGGCTGCTCTCCCTGGGCGGGTTCATCCATCAGCATTTCGGTCGAGTGGTTAATGGCTGCGGGCAATCCGAGCCAGCCTGGCACTGTGCGTGCTAAGCAAACAGGAGGGAAAGAAAATACGGAAAGAAAATAAATTAAAAAAAAAAAGGAAAGGAAGCTCTCCAAGTGCCAAACACAGCCCTCTGCCTGCTGATGTACGAAGGCCTGAGCCTGCAGGAGCCAGCAGCCAGACAGGGTCTGGGAGCCTCCTCTGCTGAGTCACATCAGGGGACCGCAGCCCTCGGCCGAGCCAAGACAGGCTGGAAAGGGAACGATTCCATCAGCCACCTGCAAAGCGCTCATTGCTCTGCCCAGGGCCCGTCCCATGCCTGCTGTAATATCTGCTGGGCTTGGGTCTGAGTGGTGGTGGAGCAGGGGAAGGATGCAGCAACTTCGAGGCTGTTCGTAGGGAGCAAAACTAGGGAATGCAGGGAGAGAGATCCTGCAGAGCTGTGGATGGTCTCTCCCACTCTGCCCGCAGGACCAAGCCTTGGATCAGCAGACTGGGCACTGCCACACGTGTGTGGTGCCTGCTGGAAGTGCACGTAGTCCCTCGTGTAGTCCCTGGGCCGTGCCACCCAGCCCCTGGGCCAGCCAGCCCAGGCAGGCAGCGCTGGCAGCTGCGGGATCATGCGCGGGCCACGACTCCCAAACACGTACTCAGCAGCGAGAAGCATCACTCCCCCTCCCACTGCTCCCCACCACCACCCAGATCACACGTGCCTGGTCCCTGTCCTTCCCAAAGGGATGCTGCTCAGGCCCAGGGTGACTTGTTCTGCCTTGCTCACACCGTGAGGGACCAATTTCCCAGGAGCAAAACCTGGCCAGGACCTTATGCGGCTCCAGTGCTCCCTTTGCTATAGGAGGGGCTGAGGGCAGTGAGGAGCCCCAGTCCCACAGAGCCCAACCAGGCTTCTGGGGGACACAGAACTCCCTGTTTCATGAGTAAGAACTCATTTCAGGCGCACAAAACCCTGTTACTGCACCTGTGCTGAGTGGGGATAAAGGAGCTGAGCCCTTCTCTGAAGGCAACAAGCATTGCAGCCTATTCAAAGAAATGAGGGCTGAAGAGCAGCCAGAGGGGAGGAAAACATTCCCAAGACATGAACTAGCAGCAGAGGAACCTGTGGGCTCTGGCAGCCCTGGATCTGGCCATCTATCCCGATAGGTGCTGCACCTGACCAGAGAGCAGCTCAAGCCGAGTGGCCAACTTTGGTGCTGAGCTGGCCCAGCCAGGACCCAGCTGGCTAACGGTGGCCCAGGAGCTCTCCAGAGATCCTGGTACTCACAGGCACCAATAAATCACACGACAGAGAAACAGACGTGGTTTCCAGGATGCTGGGACAAGGGACCAGACTGCTGGAGAGCTGTATCCACGGGCAAGGGGCACCAGGAAGGGGAGAAGGAGAGCTCCGAGGCTCAAAAACCACCAAGGGAGGTGCCGAGGAGCACAGGGAGGCAGAGCCCGAGAGCAGGTCACCCCTGGGTGCTGCAGAGCATCACAGCACAGAGCGGGGTGTGCAAGCCCCCCGAGAGCTGCCCAAGGCTATCCAGTGAGTCACTGGAGATGCTTTCCAAGGTGAGGGCTGTGAACGCACTGCCCGGCAGCCTGGAGACAGTTGCTGAGGATTACAAATGCTGCTAATAATAGGCAGGAGGCGACTGGGCCCCAGCCCTGCGCGCCCCGACCCAAACACGCTGCCGGCACACGGCGACGCTCCCGCATTCCCGAGCCACCCCAGTACTCCCTTCCCGGCCTTTGGACAAGGGGCCACATGGGAGAAAGCCACCCAGGAAGGGAGTTCAGGTGTCTCAGGTTGTCACCGGGTCCCATCCAGGCTGGGCAAGAGCAGAACAAGCTCTTCCCATGGACACTGAGTCGCCTTTTTATTTTTAAACAAGATCCGGTGGAGGAGGAGGATTTACTGGGCGTTTAGAGGCATCACTGCCGCCCCCAGCCCCCCCGTTCAGCCAGGGGTCAGAGCTTGGGGCCAGCATCCCGCTGGGGCGGTCCCTTCCCTGGGGCAGGCAGGGACGGCGCACGGAACCCGCGCTGGCACGGGGACAGTTTCTGTAACCCACAGAAAGGGGATGCGGACGGGAAGAATAAACACACGCACATACCCCCGCACCTGGATAAGCTCCTGGGGAAAGGAGACTCCCAGGGGTTAGATGTGCACACAGGAGAGGCTCACACTGACACACGCTACTCTTCCCTTAAATCTTAAACATTCCTTGGGAGACGGGGGAGAGAAGGAGCCAGAAACACCCCCCGAAACCGCTGCTTTCCCCGGGGACAACGGGCTTGTTCCCACCCGCAGACGAAACACGGGGTTTGCCGGGACCTCTCTTATTTCAGGGGAAAACCGCGAGCGCTGCTCCCTCCCCGCTACCCGGGGGGACACAGGGATGGAGAAGGGACACCGCGGGGAGGCTGGGGGGACCCCGGCGGCCCCGGGTGAGGCTCCTCGGGGAGCCGGCCTTACCTTGCTCTCCGCATCCTCCTGGTGCCCGGGCTGCCGGGGCTCCTCGGGCGGCTGCCGGGGCTCCGCTAGGGACTGCCGGGGCTCCGCTAGGGACTGCCGGGGCTCCTCGGGCGGCTGCCGGGGCTCCGCTAGGGACTGCCGGGGCTCCTCGGGCGNCGCCCGCCCGGGATGTGCGCCCGCAGCCGCCCGCGCCCAGGGGGGGGATTTGGGAAGGGGCGACCGGGAGAGGAGGGCTTGGGCTGCGAGCAACCCGGCTCTGCTCGATGCGAGAGTCCTGCCTGGGACAAGGGGATCTTTCATTAGACACTGCCTTATATCCACAAAGTCATTCCCTAACTGCCCGGCCGTGGCTTGCGTCGTCAAATCCTAGAATCGTTTACATTGGAAAAGACTTCTAAGATCGTAACTCCTTTCAGTGAAGAAATTGTTCCTAATACCCAATCTAAACCTCCCCTGGCTCAACTTGAGCACATTTTCTCATCTCCTGTCACTCGTTAACGGATCCCATTCGAACAATGGGAAGGTGTCGGTGTCGGTCTCCTGGGATGCTCCCTGCACATGCACCCAGCACTTGGTGAGCTCTGATGCACTGGGGTGTCGGCTGGCCTTGGGGCAGTGTTTAATGAGCATTTGCACTCTGTTAGCCCTTGGCTGGGCAGCGGAGGGGCTGGCAGGGCCAGGAAGGTTGTCCTGACTCCCCTGGGTGAGCAGCATCTGGCAGCACATCCATGCCAAGCTCCGGAGCATCACTCCACCTTCCCCAGGAGCTGCAGGGGATACCAGTGCACAAACTGCTTTACCCACCAGGTAAAGTTGGTGCCAAGAGCAGCTGGGCTGCCAGAGCCTCCCCCCGAGCATTTTGCTGCTGGGAGGTCTGTAAAACAGGAGACTCAAAATCCAAGATGTGTCCAAAAGCCATCAGAAACTGGCAAGCAGAGTGGCCAAGGAGTTGTCAGGTCCCTCCAGACTCTGCCATTGAGGATTTCCTGCCTCTCGAGACTGCTGGGAGGATTAGCCAACCTTTTACAAAGCAGGCTGAAATTAGAAGGTCTAAACTGCCAGGGTGAAACCAGCACGGAGCAGGATGCATGCGAGGGGAGCAGACATGGGAATTCACCCCAGAAAGCTTCTTCCAGGGAAAGGCTCCGGAGATACCACCAGAAGAAGAGGTTTTTTTTATTGACTGACCAAAGACAAAACTCAAAGAAAGATGGGATTAAATCCCCGGGTGGGAGGAAGGAAGTGAAGCCATGATCCTCAGTGCGTTTGTCATTATTGATAATCCTATCAGGCAGGCTATCGTTAGCGTGTGGATAATTGTATTCTTAGCAACAATCAACCACGGTACTTATCTCCCCTTCTCCCGCAGAGCTTTGCATTTCCTGGGTCCCCATCGTCAGAGCTGCTCTAGAGCTCAGCCAAATCACCCGGAGATTGGCAGCGTCACAGCGCTCTTTGGTTCAGCAGCTTTTTCGATGTGTATTTGGTCCCTTCTTCCCCCTACTTGCCCTAATCCCAGTAGCCATGAAGGCATCATCCCGAGTCCAGTGCATCACTCACTTTTGGAGGCTTCCTCTGAGCCCTGGAAATTGCTCATGGCCAGAGACAGAACCAGGGTGGGGAAGTTCCAGGGTCTGGGTCCTTGCTCCCCCCTGCTCACATGCATTGTCAGTTTTGGGCACGAAGAGGAATTCTGGGTGAGACTGAGAGAAACTGGCCACTGGGAGCTGCTGATAGGTGACATGGGGTGTTCTGGTGTTACACAAATTTCCAGCTGTCACACTGCCCTTGATTACTGCCAACACCCAGGACACCTCCTGCTCTTTCTCCCTGGCAGTATAAATTTTCCACAGCTCTTGGTTGGAAGTGTGTTGGAGGGTGTTTGCCCGCTCAGGAATGCAGCAGCATGTGGCTTGCATTAACCCAGCATGGAGACAGAGTACTTCAGCCAGCACCCTCCCAAGCAGGATTTATCGCTGCCCTAAAATAAGAGAAACTGGTCCTGACAGCTTCTTCTGAGGTTGGAATCCCTGACAAGGGAATCAACAGGAGCTTCAGAGATGCTCAGTAGCAGCAGCTCCTGGCTCTGGACTTGCAGTGACTCCCTCTCAGGTTGCTGGAACCTGCGGCACTCGCGGGAGTTGGATGTCTGTGAAAAACAACTCCTGGTCCTGAGAGCAGCAACCAGGAGCAGCAAGGACACATCTGCCAGAGGAGCCGCTCTAACTGAGCCAAACTCCTGCAGTAAGGAGGTGACAGGATCAGCAACAGAGCTCAGCTCCCCATGTCCAGACTTGGGGTGAGAGCTCCTGCTGAATGTGATCTCATGGGGATGTTCCCCCAAGCAGAATTTGGGCCCAGCAGGTCCCGTGTGATGCTGACTTATCCCCTCCCCGGCTCTCTAGAGGGCACTGACGGAGTAAACTGGGCCTGGTCCCTGGCCAGGGCTCCCGCTGGGAGGCACAGAGGTATCTCTGGGGGTTCCCCTATCAACTTACAAGGCACGATTCATGCCTCCGGCTCCATCGTGCACGCTGCGGGACGGGAGGGGACGGATTCACACAGCGGGTCAGGCAGGCAGGCTCCCAGCCAGGGATCTCCGCCCCGGGGCTGCCCGCCAGCCCCAGGAGAGACGAGCTCGGCATCTGCTGGCAGAGGGGGCTCGGGGAGGGGTTGGACTGGGCACGGCCCCCAGCCCCTGCCCCAGTCCCGGCCCCGGCCCCGGCTGAGCCGTTGACCGGGCAGCAGCAGCAGCTGCAGCGCGCTGCCCTCTCTCGGGAGGAGAACCGCCCTGCAGCCCCCGGCAGAGCAGGGGATGGATGGGGACAGCCCCCGAGGGCCCCGGCAGAGCAGGGGATGGATGGGGACAGCCCCCGAGGGCCCGGGCAGGGCAGGGGATGGATGGGGACAGCCCCCGAGGGCCCCGGCAGAGCAGGGTTTAAGCTCCAAGATCCCGGGACGGGTAAGGGATGGCCAGGAAGGGTCCCCGAGAGCTGCGGGCGGGCAGGGCCTGGCTGGGTACGGTCCCCAGGGCCCCGGCCCCGCACAGAAGCCGCTTTCACACGGCCGCCAGCTCCGGGCCGCAGCGGGGGAGCCAAGGGCGGCAGCAGCTGAGGAGCTTTGCCAACAAAGGAGGATTCAGGACAGCGCGGTGACAACTGCTCCGGCAAACAGCCCCGGCACGGAAAATGCTGCGCTGCAAATCTGCCTGCGGGAGGGACAGAGCCGGGCTGGCTCCTGCTGCCCGAGCCACTGCGGGTGGCAGCACTCCCAGGATGCAGGAATGGGGTGTTGGACCATCGGGAGAGCCTTCTACAGGCACAAAAAGATCTGATCTGACACACCACCCATTCTCAGTGTCCGGCAGCCTGTGAGCTGTACAGGCAGGTGCTGTTCCAAGGTCCTCTGCTTCCCTCCCACCCAAAGCAGGGAGGCCACTGAACTCTAGCACCTACCTCTGCATCCCAGCCATAACCCAAGTGTGGCTCCACAAGCCCCTGTGCAGTAAGGTGCACAGATACATGCTGGTTTTCAAGGGGGAAAGACAGAATTTTATGTCCCAGATCCTCTCAGAACCCATTTTCCCCTCACATAAAGTTTGAGCACAGACCAGTATTGTATCTGCTCCAAACTCAGATTATTTCTACAATACACTCACACTCACACTACCAATCATGGATACCACTTTTTCCTTGCCAAGAACACAGCCCTCTCCATCTCGATGCCAGAACTGAGAAGCTACCCCGAGAAACGTCCCTGTACTTGCTGCTCTTCAGGCTTGGAGGTCATTCCCCTACCTGGCTGGATTCTTATTTGCCTTTTGACATCTGGCTGTGTGCTGGCTCCAGGATATTTGGGTTCAATCCACAAATGGCAGAGCTCAGCCCAGGGGTGGGGATGGCTGTACCTTGCTTCCCCCTAAAGAAATGATCCAACCCAAGAGCTCTCCTGGAAGTATTCGCTTCTAGACCTCCCTAAGCTCCTGTCACTACCCCCTCTGCTTGTGAGATGCCTGCTCTCACCCATACAGCTCTTCCAACAACTTAATTAATTTTACAATCTAATCCCTGACCCAGGGCAGGCTCTGAGTTGCTGTTGAGGGCCTTCAAAGACTTAAACCAGTACAATGGGCCTTGCCCTTGACAGCACACTGATACAAGCTGATATTCCAAAAGCTCCTGGATACTGGCAGCCATTCCAGCCCCAGCTGCAGTGGAACAGATGAGAAATGACACAGCCTTGGGTCTAAACAAGGCAGTGTTGCAGCAGAACAGCGATCCTGGAATTCCCCTGCAGCCCCGGTCCACCTCTCCCTGTCAGCACAGCTGGGACAGGCAGCACATGGCTGCTGGTGCAGCTGCCCTGCCCCTCCTCCTGCTCCGGGCAGGCTGCAGGGATTTCTTTCAGGGACAGCCCACAGCTCCAGGCCCCTGTGCTGAAGGACAGGACATACATGGTCACAGGCATCACACACAGGTGGGAGCCACCAGGTTTCAGACCACAAAGTTTGAGATTATTATGATTATTTCCCTCTGAACACATTCCCCACCAGCTCTACCTGCCTCAATCCACACTTCTCCAGAACCAGAGGTGAAGCTCCACAAAGGAGTCTTTATGTGCCTTGAAAGAAAAAATGTGCTGCAAGCCTGTTCATTCAACCCCAAACCAGTCTTAAAACATGCAGCTGCTCAGTGCCATGCCTGGCACTGCAGGAGGGACGCAGCCCTGCTCTATGACTTGCTTTCCAAGTGCCACAAAAGAAAAAGGAGTTATTTGCTTCTGCATCAGACTGGAAGAAAGGAGCAGGAACGTTGGCAAAGGTGCAGCACAGGCTCCCCAGCAGCAATTAAAATATCTGTGTGTCATCCTTGTTGAAATGAAATTGCAACTGTCACAAAAAGGAAGATGTGTAGATAATTCAAGAAGAATAAAAATAAATCAAGTCCTGACTGCAAGGGCCACAGAGGGACTGCAGGAGGCACCAGCAATACCTGCAAATGAGGAAGAATGGTGACGCTGTCTTGAAGCACCCAAATTGCCTCTCCAGACTGCAAAGCAAGAGATCAGTTATAAAAGCATTTCCACAGTGGCTGTAAACAGTTTTCAGCCACCATTAACTCACAGCCTTTTCTGGACTTGGGGCTTGTTAAATGCCAGGCACGGACACACCGGGATCATCCACAAGGAGAGGAGGGGCTCATTTGCTAATTGTGCATCGAGCAGGGGAGGTGAGCTGGGCATAGGGAGAGCTGCTGAAGGGCAACTGGAGAGGAGAAGAAGAAATGGCTTTATAGGTGACACTAAAGAAGAAGAATGTTTCCAGCAGTGTCTGGGAAGGGGAGGACAGAGGTTTATGTGGAAATGAGTGAATTGCCTGGCTGCTGCCACAAAGCCATTTACTCTTCAAGGTGTTTCATTTTACAATTTATTGCTATAAATATTTCAAAAGCCTCAGGGCTGCTGTCCCTCACTGTTCCAGCTTACGTACCTACGGTTACTGGTTTCAACAATGCTCTCTGACATAATATACAAGTTTTTCCACCTTCCCAGTCTTTGTTCCACCTCACAGCCAGGCTCCTCGAGGCAGCTCTGCCCCAAACCCCTCTGCCCAGAGTGCAGGCCTTCCACAGAGCCCCTCTGCGCTGTGAGGCTTAATTTAGAATTACAGAATCACAGAATGGGTTGGAAGGGACCTTAAAGCTCATCTTGCTCCACCCCTGCCCTGGGCAGGGACACTTTCCATGATCCCAGGCTGCTCCAAGCCCCATCCAGCCTGGCTTTGAACAGTTCCAGGAATCTAGGAGCAACCACAGCTGCTCTGGGCAACCTGTGCCAGGCCCTATAACCCTCAACGGGAAGAATTTCATCTTAATATCCAAGCTAAACCTAATCCCTGTCAGTTTGAAGCCATTCCCCCTTGTCCTGTCACTCCAGGTCCTTATGAAATGTCTTCATTTTTCTGGTAGGTTGCCTCCAGGGAGCAGAAGGCTACAATTAGATCACCCTGGAGGCTTCTCCTCTCCAGGCTGAACAATCTCATTCCTCTCAGCCTTTCCTCGTGGGAGAGATGCTCCATCCCTCTGATTACCATGGTGGCCCTCCCAAAGCAGCACACGGCAGCGGGAAGATGAAACCCCCTCTTGCCAGTGAGGTGGCACCACAAACACAAAAACCTCTTGTGACAGACTGGGGAGGCCAGAGCAGGGCCAAGGAGCAGGTGGGGCAGTCTGGTAACAAACCTACCAACAAAACTCACCTCCCAAAGCCAGTGCAACACCAGTAGCTTCCAAACTACATCTCAGCATAGATGGGCAAACCCTCAAGCATCCCCAGAGTTGTTCCTGACACATTTAGGACTTTGGGAAACAGAGATGCACACCTGTAAGGTTTTTTTCAGATCACAGTATGAAAAAAAGTGACAGAATAATGCAAAATAATTGATTTTATTTAAAATAAAAAGCAAAACCACAATCATCTGAACAAGACAACTATCCCAGCTCTGCTGGATCAGTGATAAAAGCAGCTAAGGGCAGTGTCAGGGCTTGGAGCTGACAGTGGGACTGTCACACGAAAGGGTAACACTTTCCTTCCCCCCTTTACAAGGGGGATGCCAGAAACCTCCCGTTACAATGTGCCCACACAGGCATTTCAGATTCAATTCAGCCAACAGTCTCGCTTCCCAGCCCACAGTGGCTGGGGACTCAGGGAGGACAGTAGAAGTTAACTATGAAAAAGGGTGCTGTCTTTCCTTGAAGCATTTAGAGAGGTATGATGTAACTGAGAAGACAAACTGGAGCCAGCACACACGAGCTGGAAAGGGGAGGAAGGTCTGCCAGAGGCTCCTCAGTGTCACCTGCTCCCACAGCACTTGCGCAGGAACAGGTGCTGGGACTGGTGCCTCTTGTCCACATCCGTGGTTCTGATGGAGTGTAGGGTCGTTTCCTCCTGAACTCTCACAGCCTATGCCTGTCACCAGGCTCTAAAGCACAGCCAGAGCTCCCAAATCCCATCACCTTTCCTGGAGCAGGCAGAATTGTGGCAATGACACCCAGCCTGAGGCTCTCCACCCACCCCTGGGGAACAGGGCAGCCCCCAAAGCCCCAGAGAGGTGAGGCAAAGCTGTGCTGCTGCTCTGGGGCTCAAGGAAATGAGGGGCCCACAGGGTGCTGGACCAGCTGCATCCAGGGCCTCTAGAGTAAAAGCAGCAGGGTTGGAACAAGAGACACGCATGTCTTAAGAAGCACAAGCCTGGAGAACTGAGAGCACAGAGCCCACTCTCCCCAGCCAGCTTCCCTCAAGCACAGAGCGAGGCACAAAGGGAGCAGAGTTTTTAACTGTTCCTCTCTCACCCAGCCTGAAACGAGGGCCTGGGAAGCACCAGCTCCCCCCATTCCTGTAAGGCCAGTGAAGCTGACTCCCTGCTGAGAGAATTGCATCTAGTCCTATTTAAAAACAGATCCTGCTCTAGCAGGACCTCCTGTTTAGAGCAGGCCATGGAACAGCAACAGTTCAATCCTAGTGAATACAGGAAGTCTTGTTCTGCTACAATTTATGTACCTCACAGCAATTCTGGAAGGGTCACCACAGAACACCAGGTGGCCAAGAGTGTTCAACAACATCCCCAATGTTTTCTGCTACAAAAAGCTCCCACCAGGCTCAGAAGTCTCAGGTTGCTCAGGATGAATGAAACACTTTTTGTGGGTGGATGGCTTCAAAGCATCTTACACAGCAATTACAGTCCAGCCTCACAACAGCCCTGCGAGGTAGGGATTTTCCTCACTGCTCAAAGACCAAAGTGGCTGAGGCAAAAGCCAGAAGTGGAAGAACTGGAGAGCCCAGAGTCCTGATTCCCAGGTAGCCTGCACAGACACTGTTTCACAGCAGGAAGTGCCCTGTGGAGCAGTCAGGAGAGGGTTGCTGGTCTCATGATGTCTACAGTCTGTTGTAAACACGCTGCTTTTCTGTGAGGGGTGTCACATCAACACAGGCTTCCCTTGGAATTGCTTTATTTCACACCACGAAAGAGTTCACAGGCGTGGAAGAATGCTCTGCACACTGGATTGTCCCACTGTGCTTCTAGAGGCAGAGGTGTGGCATTCCCAGCATAGCAGTCAGGCTTCCACATTAGATTTTAAGACTGCAAACATGTGCCAAATGCAGCTGCATCTCACTGAGTGGCTGCCCAGCCACCAGAGAGGACAGGGACAGCTCTCCAAGGACTCCCCTCCCCAGGACAGAGCTGAGTCTTGTGAGCCTTTGCCTCTCCAAGCCCCACATTCTTCCAAAAAGCAAAAGCTGCAGCCTGCTCTGAAAGGATACACAGACCGTGCAGGCTCCCAGGCTGTTTAGCCTTGGCCAGAAATGCCAGGAGTTGGAGAAGTTGGAGGATTTTTTAAGTGATCTCGTGGATGAATCTGCAGTGGCTACAGAGCAAGTGTGCTTGCTTATGCCTGGCTATCTGTAACAGGAAATTTGGGAGTCTGGACAGCTAAAGAATGTATCAATATACCTTCCCTTTCTCCATTTCCCCACCACTGCACTGCTCTTACACAAACTGGCACAAAAAGAGTCAAAAACAGAGATCCCAACAAAACATATTCAGGATTCCTTTCTACAAAACGATATGGCCCAGGAGTGTTTAAATAAGGAAGAGACAAGGTTAAAAATGGATCAGAGAACCCAGAAAAGCAACACTCCAGGTTCTACCAAACCCAACGCGTTTAAGAAAGTCACAGCTGAGGCTTAGATGATTCTTTAATTTGCTCTTTCATCAGTGCCTGGGCGTTGCTGTGTGTTTACTACATGTACAGCACTTCTACTGTCAAATTTCCTGTCCCAAAGAACAGTTGAAGTGAGTTCTATTCCCACCTCCTAGGGCTCAGAAGAGCACCCACTGAAGCAGCCCATGGGAAGTTCAGATTTCCTGGCAGCACCTTCAGCCACATAGAGACACCACCAGCACCAGCCCCTGCTAATATAACCAACCAGCAGCTCCAAAAGATCCCTTGGGGACAAGAGCTTTACCTGGTATAATACAAACGCATCTACACAGACTTAAGCAACACATTGCAATTTTTAAAAAGCGTAAAACAACAATACGTTACCCTTTTCAGTCCTTTAAAATCGGCACTGCAACTTTCAGAAAGGTCTGAATGCATAACCTCAAAGAAAAGCCCATTCAGGGATGTGAATTACACAGGTCTGAGTGAGCCCATGGCCCCAGAACTCTTTGGTGTTTCAAGCCCAGCAAATGTGATTGTGGCAGAGTCAGACTTTGTCAGCAGTTGCCTTGTGCTAAACATCATCATCTGCACTTGAAGGACTGGCATTACTAGAAAATGCTGACTTTTTCCTGCCACAGTTTTTGCTGTGCAAGAAACTCCAGGATTCTCCTGCTCCATCACAAGGTGCTTGTGCAGCCTTGTTACCTGTCACCATGACAGACACAGAGTGGAAGCAGATGAACTGTTGCTGGTTCAGGTGTTGCACCTCAGGTGTGTGCATGGATTCAGACCAGAAAGATGCTTCAGGTTGGTGGTCACCTCTGCTGAAGTTGCTTCAGTGCTTGGAGCATTTACACCACCTTCCCTTCCTTGGCTGAACAGAAATAAGATCAAAAAGGAAGAGTGTTTGCCCAGCAGAAGCAAGGTCCAGTGACATGGGAAGAATACAGAAATGCTGTTGCCACTGTAGGGAGAAAATCCATGTGGTCAAAGCTCCACTGGAGATGAAACTGGCCAGAACCATGGGGGAAATAAAAAAAGATTTTTTTCAAATATGCTAATGGCAAAAGGCAAATCAGAAGTAACACTGGCTCATTCCAGGATCAGGATGGTCACCTCACAACCAGCGACATGGCAGAGGTGGTTAATGTTTCTTTGCCTCTGTCTTCAGCACAGATGATGGACCAAGGGGGTCTCAGTGCCCTGAGCTGGAGGACTGTAACTGTGAGAATAACTCCCAGTTGACCCCCAAGCTCCAGATGGATGCCTACAAATCCATGGGGCTTCATGGGAGTCAGCGGAGAATCCTCAAGATGCTGCTGATGTCATCACAAAACCTCTTCAATGACTTTTGAGCAGTCTTGGGAATCCAGAGGAGTTCCAGCTGACTGGAAGCTGGCCAATGTCCCAGTTTTAAAGAACAAGAAGGAGGACCCCGGAAACCACAGGTCTGTCAGTCTCACTTCAGTGCCCAGCCAAATCATGGAAGAGATGACTCTGGGAAGTACTGAAAAACACCTGGAGGACAATGCAGGCATCAGTCACAGGCAGCACAGCTTCATGAAGTCCTGCGTGTTGAATGTGATCTCCCTCTGTGGCAGGGTGACCCACCTGACTGATCTAGGAAATCAGCAGATGTCACCTTTCGGACTTCAGCAAGGCTTTGGATATTGTCTCTCTCAGTGACCTCCTGGACAAACTGTCCTGCCCACAGCTGGTTAACCGTGTTACACCATGGGCGAGCAGCTGGCTCACAGATTGGACACAAAGGGTGACAGTGACTGGGGTGACACCAGGCTGGCACTGGTCACTAGTGGGGTTCTGCAGGGCTCCGTCCACATCCCTGTGCTCTTCAACATCCTCATTAATGACTGGGATGCATGACTGGAAGGAATATTAAGTTTGCCAACAACACTAAATTGGGAGGAGCTGTCAAGTCCCTTGAGGGTAGAGAGGTGTCAACAAATTAAGAGATGGGCAATCACACCCCAGGTAGTGTTTAACTGAAGGGCAAGGGTTGGATTCTGCACTGGGGTCTGGGCACTCCTGGTTGTGTGGACAGACTGGGGAACAAGAGAATAGAGAGCAGAGCTGTGGAAAGGGACCTGGGGGCCCTGGCTGCTGCCAAGCTGGATCTGGGTCAGCAGTGCCCTGGAGGCCAGAGGGCAAACCACGTCCTGGGGGCATCAGGCCCAGCATCACCAGCCAGGCAAGGGAGGGGATTGTCCTGCTCTGCTCTGCACTGAGGCGGCCTCACCTTCAGTGCTGGGGACAGTTTTAAGAACCACAACATCTAACAGACATTAAGCCATCGGAGAGCATCCAAAGGAGGCCATGAGGATGGTGCAGGGTCTGGAGGGGAAGCTGTATGAGGAGCAGCTGAGGTCACCTGGTCTGCTCAGCCTGGAGGAGCCCGAGGTCACACCTCATTTGGGTCTTCAGCATCCTCATATGGGACAGCAGAGAGGCAGGTACTGATCTCTTCACTCTTGTGACCAGTGACAGGACTCAAGGAAATGGCTGGAGCTGAGTGAGGGCAGGTTTAAGTTGGAGATCATGAAAATATTTTTCACCCACAGGGTGGTTGGGCACTGGAACAGGCATCCCAAGGCAATGGTCACAGCACTGAGCCTGTCTGAGTTCATGAAGTGTTTGGACAATGCTCTCTCTTGGGCACAGGATGGGGTTCTTGGTTTCTGTGCAGGGCCAGTTGAACTCGATGATCCTGGTGGGCTCTTTCCAAGTACCCATATTCCAGGATTTTATGAGACACACACTTGGAAGTGCCAGCCCTGACAGCAAAGTTCTCCTTCAGCAGGCTAAGATCAAAGGACTCATCTTCCACAGCTCAGTTCTTGCAGAGGCTCATTTCATCCTTGTTCTTCCTGAAATTCTGGTGTGAGATCCACTGGACGCATAGGCCAAAAGGGCTGGTGTTCCTTTCCTCAAGTGTACAGGACAACATGTAAACATATGACAGTGTCAAAGCAAGGCAGGTTTTTACATTTACCTGCTGGTTTTAAAACAAGTTCTTTAAAAACTGACCGTTGTCTTCCTTGCCAGTTCCATGACCCATTAAATACTTGGCATGTCCTTACCCACAGCTGGGTTATAGTGCACTCACCGGGGGTGCAGAGGGGACAAAGCATTGCACAAAGGACGCAGTCAGGGCATTCCCCTACAGGTTACTCAGGAGCCAATCTTGGACAGCACGCAACAAAGATGTCTGGATCGAGGAAGAGTGACAAAAACTCAAGGAGTGTGAGAAACAGAAGCAGAAGGGGGTAGAACAGAGCTGGCTGGCTGCTAACGGAGCTTCGATCGGCAGCTGCCTCTGGGCAGGTGGTGTTATCGCTTAGGGATAGCTGCGGCCTCCACAAGATTCCCTAATCCTGTCAAAAAAAGTACAACTGCCTTTGAGCATTCCCCTTGTATCAGGGCACAACATCCCAGCATGCAGATCAAATCTCAGGCTTATTCCTCCTCCAGCATTGAGCAGGGTTAAGATTTCATCTTTGGAAGCATTTCTAGGAACTAAGCCATCACACAGCTGGAACAGAACTCCCACCCTCACAGAGTGAAACATCAATACACAGGAGGAAGAACAATGAAACCCAGAAAGCAAATGTTCTAGGCAAGGTGCAAATTTTTAATATTTAGGCTATTCATTTCAAAATCTGAATGGCAAATAATTTAAAAATGCACGAGTTTTTCAGAAGAACAGATCTGCATCATGATCTGCATTTTTACAGTTTTCTTTTTAAACCAGGGTCTGCATTAATGTTTGTTCTTTCCTGCTGCTCATTCTCTGCCTGAAGTCACCCTGCCTGCCAAAATGGGATTTGACAATGTCATAACGAGCAAATTGTGGAAACTTCCAGGGCAAAATAAGCAGTCAGTACAGTTTTCCCCAACTTTTAATGATGCTCTGTACTTGTAATTCAATTGTATTCAGTAATGAGCAATTGCTGGAAACTAGAAAGCAATCTACAGGAGCACACAGGTCTTCATGCAGCCCCACACTGGGAAGTCAGGCTGGAATCATGCTCAAATATGGACTTCCTCAGGTAAGTTACTGCTGCACACCTTTAGCAAGCCACACACTAAGCCACCGCAGCACTTGCATCCATGCCAAACCTGGAGCATCCAAGAGCTCAAGAGCTGGCCAGCATTCTAATGCAGGCAGGCAGCCAATCCAGCAGCACTGGTTAACCAAGCTGCAAGGAATTTGCTAAAGAATTTTGGCAAGCCTCTGCTATATGAGAAAAATGCTTCATTTAGCAAAGAATGTTTAAGTCCTTCCCTGCAGTATACTCCCAGATTCCCAGTGTTCCACTGTTTTTAACCTGGCCTGTCCAGAGAACTGCTTTCCTCAGCAACTTTACCCTAAGCATATCTATCCTTGATTTTGCAATATTAATGTTGCCTCCTTCCACACTGACTGAAACATACTTCATATTTATGTACTTACTTATTTTAAATGTAAACAGACATTTGAAATTTAATAGATAAAGCAGTGGAACAAATTGAAATAGTCCAGGCAGCAGTAAGAGAAACCATACAACTATTTGAAGGTTTTCTGTTTGAATAATACATTGAAACCTGAGTGCTGCCTGATCATTCCTCATTTTTAACTGTTCACAATTCATTTGTGCTCTCCGAAGAGCAGTTAAAACATCCCACCTCTCCCATTAAACAAACATAAAATCAAATCTTTTCATCTATTAAAAGAGACAACTAGGAAAAGTAATAAGACTGTTTATTAAATAAAACTCCTGATTTTTAAAAAACATCAATAATCTTAGTTTCCTGTTTGGAACAATTAAAATAATTAATGGAGGGAAGATACCACTGGTCAACTGCTTTATGTCCTGTAAGGAATCCCTTGCTCTCCATCCCTCTCTCCTGAGGAATGCCCTGTCTGAAGTGTGCCAGCTCTCCCCTGTATGGTCCTGTGCTTGTTCAAAGCCCACAGCTGCCCTGGGGTCACCTGGAGGAGCTGCGCTCTTTGCTCACGCAGTCGTCCTGGGAGGTTGTGTCCCCGTTCCCCATCATTCCACACGTCCTCCGCTTTTTCCTGCGGTGCATCATCCCCTCTGTCTCGGAGCCAGAGTCACACTGAAGGATGGAAAGATGAAACCACAATTCAGAGGAACCTCATGAACCGCCTGTGCTGTGCAACTCACCACAACAGCTACTCAGCAACCCTGAGCTCAGAGAACGTGCTGGTTTAGACTAGACACATCAAGGAAATTTTAAATGAAGCATTTAAAAATCAGGAACAGAAACAGTCTTGGATTGCATCACTGGCTAAAGCTGACTTGAGGCAGGACAATAAACGTGTTTCTTTTGGTCCCTAGAAGGACCTCATTTTCCAAGAGAAGACTCTGGCTCCTGAAGGATTTAGGTATTGAGAAGAGTCCCATGTTTTAACCGACCTGTTTTGTATTTTTTTCCCTCTCCCAATTTTTAGAACATTCATTTTGCAGCTGTTTTCCACAAGCTATATGAGTGACAGATTCATATATAATACAGACATGGATCAAGCAGAATGGATCCATTCAGCAATGCGAAGAGAGGCTTCAGCAAACAGAACCTGCTAAGATCACAGGCTCCTCCAGCACGTAGATTGGTTTATCTGCTTTACATTAATTTATTCCATAGGGCATGAATATAAGGATGAAGGCAGATGATCAGGTGTGGGAAAACAATGTAATTGCAGAATATGGATCACCTATTGCCTTAAAAAGCATTACCTCTGAATCAGAGTCTGAGGAGCTGGAACTTGATGAACTGGAAGAATCACTAGAACTGTCAGAAGCAATACCAGTAGATTCCTGCAGGTCAACTGAATCAGCCAAAGCTGCCAGTTCAGGATGTTCCTGCTTTAGGATCCTAAATACAGTTGAAATTTCAAGATTAGCCTTTGCATTGTAACACTGCATGTTAATGAATATTTTTAGGTTTTGTTTTCAATGGAGAATATACAAAGAAAGCCACTAAATCTCTTACCTGTACCATTTCCGTGACAATTTAGGTCTCCCTCTTACTGTCTTGTGCCACACCACTGGGAAGTTGGTACAGCTGGCGAAGTTTTGTGTGATGGCAATAGTCGTGTCAAGATTGAGGACCACGTGCCACCAGCCACCTAAAACACAGCACCAGTGACCATTGGTGGCTGCATGGCAGAGAGCAACTTCAAGAACAGCCAAGAACACCTTTCCCACAGTGCAGGTGGAACTGGACCTATCTCCCAAACCCAGGTGAGTTTTCCAAGACATCATCTTTCCTCTCTTATTTCAGCTTTCATCCCAGTGCCTGACAGGCTCTTGTTACAGAAGGCAGCTCCAGGCTCTGACCAAATTATACAGCTCACACACAGGACTGAAGATGTGACCTGACAGCACCAGGCTGGCTGCTGACGGGTTATTTAACAGCAACAGCCATAGTAACCCAGACTGCACAGAGCCCTTTCTGTTCAGCTGGACAGGACTTTCCACACTGATTTTGCAAGGTTCTTATGACTACAGACTAATCTTTCATTTAAAAATAGATGCAACATTGCTTCTCCACACAGGATAAAAGTAGGGGAGTTCCTATAACCCACTTAGAGCCTCAGAAAAGACTGAGGGAACAGTTTAATGGAACCCGACAGCAACAAACTCTTAACAGAAGGTACACTCAGGAGTCACTAATAAGTGCCAAGACAATCACAAGGCACCCTTCAGACACCAAGTCAGCTGAATGTTAGAGACAAGGAATGTGGACAGAAACTAGAGGCTGTGCTGCACATAAATGATGCAAGATTCAGAGGTTAGAATCTGGTACTGAACTCACCTCACCCCCCACTTACAATGGGCACACAGTGTGCAGCCACTCAGAGAGAACAGCATCTTTAGCAAAGCTTTATTTAGCTTTTGATTTCAAATGCAAGATGAAGCATAACCACAGTGAGGTGGGTGGAAGGTGTCAGTGCCTTTATGTAGTTCGTTTCCCACAGCTAAGAAAAATTCATATGCAAAATTCAGCCATGAATTTGCCCCAGCATGTATGAACTCAAACATTTTGTCTAAGAGTTACTGGGGCCCAAACACCTCTATTATTTTATGCCATTATTTTATGCCCTGACAGCTTTCTGTTACTGCGATTTAGTTCAGATTACATTCCTGTGATGCTGCAAATCCCACTTGTTTTGCTATCAGTACCACATGCAATCCTATGCCACAGATCATACACATTTTGCAACATTCAGGAAGTAACTGAATAGTCTCAAAATGAGCTCAGTTTGCTTTGTAAGAAATGGGCCATTATAAGAAAGCTGAAATGCTCCCTTCATCTCTATTACACAGGAATGTTACAAATATGCTTTTTTCCTTCTGGATTTCCTTCCTGGAGAGATTTGCACATACCTGGCACAAAGACTGTCTCTCCTGGTTTCTGTAAGACTTCCAGGGGTTTGAACTCGGGGGGCCAGGTGGGAAGCTGTGTCCGAGGATAGATGACATTGAACCAGGTGATGGCCTCGTCCTGCTGGTTCCCTCCCTCTTCCCGGGTCACTTTGATCAGCTCTCTGGGAGTGCTGGTTGGGAACAGGCACCAACGCTTATGTCCCTGGACTAAGGCATTCCAGGCACTAGTTCCCAAGGGATCAATGTGAATTCCTGTTCCAGAACGAGGTGGGCCCATCACAAACCATCTGCATGGTGGGGGAGGAAACGTGCTTTAGTCATAGAGCAGGCAGGTAGCTCCTTTTCTTCACGTTAGACAGAGAACTACAGCAGTTCATTGCACACTCAATTAGAAATTAAAGTAACTACAGTTCATTTAAATTCTTGGTTTTAAGTTCACACTACAGCAAAAAGATATAACAGGAGTTTAACCTAAAAAACCAATATGAATTGGGACAGGAATGACTGTGGGATAAGTAAGTGAAGATGACTTTTTATAGGTCACAGCTGTATTTTGTTTTAAACAGTTCTTCAATGAAAAGGTGATTTCAAAGTTTACGAGCGTGATTAAGTCCCAACAGCTTGTGTTGGGATTCTCCCTAGGCAGGGGGATTCTCCTACGGTTTTCTAAAATTTGCTGCTTCAATAGCTCAGAACTGCAGAACAATGAGGAACAAAAGGCAACAACAAGGAACAGAGCAAGTTATGCAACCCTGGCCTCTCTCTGCTCCTTCTGTTCATTCACAAGAGGCTTTTCATTCCAACACTTAACTACGTGGAGCTTATTCTCCAGTGACCATTCAGGATTTGAGGTTTATATTCCCACTGCCCATTTACACGGTTTATTTCTCCCAGAGGAGAACTTTATCTACTGGACATGTTTAACTGCAGCAGCACCTTCAACTGCTCACTTCCCCTGGAACAGAGCAGTAAAACCAACCACACCAGAAAAAGCAGTGTGAGGTGACTTCATACCAGGCATCAAAAGGAAAAAATGACAATAATTGTTTAACTGGCAGCAGAGAGTGCAGAAACTAAAGCACCAAAACAATCCCTCCATGGTGTAGTGACAGGCATGAGGTGTCCAGCAAGAGAAATGCAAAGGTTCAGCAAATACAGCAAGTTCTCCATCTCCCCTTTCCAGTGCAGGTGTAAATCAAGCTGGCTTTGAAGGATCATTTGCCAGCCTCAATTGTAGGACAGTAAAGTTTGATTATCAAGCTGTTTTTTTCCTTCTTCACAAAGGAGCTGTAAATAAGCAGGTGTTTGTCATTTCTAGAGCCAATTCCATCTTTAGATTCATATTAGCCTTAGAAAGCTGATTCAACTACAGGTAGAATAGTCAAGGCTTTCATTAAGAAATCAGAAGAAATTATACACATGAAGGTCTGTCTGGCACAGACAGATGCACTGCTCCATACCCTTTTTCTGACAATAACCTGAATCTACACACACACACAAAAAGTTTTAAAATCCTTATTTAGCAACACTGTCATTTACCAGCACCTTCCTTCAAATATTTAACTTCCAACAAACAAAATACAGTTTGCCCCAAGACATCAAATTTACCATTAAAAACTTCACAACTCCTAAATTCAATCTGAAAGCAAACCCCAGCCCCCTCCCCAGATTAGAACAGCTGTGTCAGTAAATGGCTTGCAAAAATTACTGTCCTTATTTTAAAAAGGAATTATGCCAATTAAAATGTCCTTAACAGATCCAATTCTTCCTTTAAAGTCCACACGCCATCACACACCTTTTAATCCAGAGATCAACTTGCACAGGTCTTATCCTTCTCATACGATCAGCACCACTTCCTATCAGATTTTCAATTATGCTCTAGAAGTATTGCACACTCATTTCTGTACCTAGATGAACCCTTTAACGCCAGGAGACATTACTTTGCTCCGTGCATCACTCAGCTCTCAGGAAAAAACCTCAACAGCCTAAAAAATACCCACATTTTCCAGAACAAAATACAAGAAGTTGGATACGAAGATCATGAGCAAGGAGCTCAGCATGTGCCTGTAGGTGGGGAGGGTGTGGGGAACACAGACAGCAAAATAAATGAGTCACAACCAGATTCTCTCATTTACCTCTAACTTGGGTAAATGATCTCTGGTTCATTAAGTGTATTCAGTTTCTACTACACCCGGTATGGTTTGGTGTTCAACCACAGCGTTGTATGTTCCTAGAAGAGAATTATGAAAAGCATTGCAAAAACACCCTCTTCAGTGATCTCAAATGGAATCAGGTTCTTGCTTCACTCCTGCAAAAGCACCACTGGACTACAGACACATGAGAGAGTGCAGAGGAAAGTGCCATTACTGATGAGCTCTTCCTCAATTTTATTTAAATAAACCACATCACAGCCTCACATCATTCAAAGGGCAACAGGCATTGTCTGACAATTATGTCGCTGTAAAGGCTTTAATTACTTGGGAGGGTTCAACTTAAGCTCATACTGCTCTGAAGTGTCACAGTAACATAGATAAAAATGGCTTTTTTATCTAGAAGCCCAAATACAAGGTTGCTGCATTTGCATTTATGAATGAAATGCCATTTCACCCTCTTCCAAGCTGAAGCAAAAATAAAGAAAAAGTTGAAAAGACTACATAGATGTCAACTATTGTTCTCTCTCAAAATCATCTGAAGGGGAGCTAAGAACTAGTGCTCACATTAGATCCTAATCTAGCTTAAGATCTTTACCTTAAAAGGAGTGACTCATAGTTAAACAGAATTCCACACTGTCCATAAGCCACTGGTGCAAAACCCAGGAGCTGTTTCGGAGGTATTTAAAATTTGAACACCAGAAGGCACACAGAGCAAGGAACTCATCTACATAGCTCTCAGTAACTATGTAATTTTTAAAAAATCTAATAATTGATGGAAATTGACTCAATTAAAAAAAATCCCTACACCATAAACCTGTAGCAACACTGGTGGCAGAAGGAGAAATTATGATATAAATCTTCTCTCCCGCAGGATTACAGATGTACACTCATTCCAGAGACGATATAAAAATACCTCATTTTCATGTGAGACAATCCCAGGTATTTAGGAACAACCAATGAGCTGGAAAATACCCAGTTTTGTCTTGCTGTTACTCTACCTGTAAGGCGGCCTTCGTTTCTCCCCTGCATACTGAAAGAGGTCATCAGTGAAGAATTTGGGGACCTTGTAGTCCTCCAGGAGTTTCCTTCGCTTGGGATGCTCTCCATAGCTACTGTCAAAGATGTAGAGGGGGCTGTCATCACGTGTGGTTTCCATGTACTCTATGTAATACTTCATCTTCATCTTCACCGAGTAGCCGTCATTGTCCTCCCCACATTTGAACTTCTGGTTCCTGTACTTGCGTTTCAGCCGCTCCAGCGTCCACTTCTCCTGGGCAGACCAGCCCACCTGAGCGTTCAGCAACACCACGGGCTTGTAAGGCTTTTCATAACGCTCAACAAACTCCTCCACTGTTAACTGGAGTGCATCTGCCCTCTCCACGTTATCCTGTGAAACCAAGGGAGGAAAGCAGGACAGTTATTAGGACAGACTGGCGTCCTAGGACTGTGTTTGCCTGTGAGAGAGCTTCACACATATCCTTGCTCCACACACCACGAGGGTATGGAGCTGCCTCTGAGTTATTTTAAGCTCTCCGAGGCTGCAGCCCCATTTCTCCTGGCCCGCTCTCGGCACACATCAGTGACACCCGTCGCCTGAAGCCTCTGGCACTGCTGCGCACCGAGGCGGCTCCCGGGCGGAGAGGCCACCCTGCCCTTTCGGCTGACACATCCCCTGCGGCATTTCACTCCCTCGGGACACCGGGAAGGGCTCCTGGGAATTATGCGGGTGCCCATTCCATCCCGGCGGGCCCTGAGCTTCCCACACGGCTCGCCACGTGGAGTAGAAACTCCTCTCCCTCACCAAACCTCTCCCTCCCGCCAGCTCCGAGGTAACCCCAGCCCCAGGAAAGGGCCCCTTCCCGCTTCCCATCAGACGTCCCGCAGCTCCCCCTTCACCTCAGGCATTCCCAATCCCCTCAGTCGCCCCTCCATCCCTGTCCCCTCAGGGCTCCCCAAACCCCCAGTCNCGCACCTTGCAGGCAGTGGGGCTGAGGGGAAAGGTCTCGCAGTAGTTGTGACGGGTCCAGTCCAGCGAGTCCTTCAGCTCGGGCCGGGCGCTGCGCTTCGCCTCACGAATCCGCTTTTTGCTCTTGTGATTCATGGCGGCGGCGCTGGGGGCCGTCACCGCCCGCCGCCCCC
>WBMY01001432.1:55079-95284 GCA_013397315.1 Donacobius atricapilla
CGCTGCTGCTGTACCGGCGGGGCGGCGGCCCGCGGCGGCTGTGGTGCGAATCGGGCGGGCGGCCGTAGCGGGCCATCTGCACGCGGAGCTCCCGGCCGTCCAGCACCGCCCCGTCCATCGCGTCCATCGCATCCTCCGCGTCCCGCTTGTCGTGGAAGCGCACGAAGGCGAAGCCGCGGCTCTCCTTGGTGTAGCGGTCCCGGGGGATGTAGACGTCGCCCACGCGGCCATACTTCTCGAAGACCCTCCGGAGGGTGTCCGGGGAGGTGCGGTAGGTCAGGTTGTCCACCTTGAGGGACGTCATGCCCTCCACATCGGGCGGCGGGCGGCCGTAGCTCATGGTGGGCAGGAGCCCCTGAGGGGCGGCGGCGGCCGAAGAGAATAAACCTGAAGGGTTGAAGGGAGTCAGCAGCCGGCGCGGCCCTGAGGGCGACGCGCCTCACACCGCAGGGCGAGTCCAAAAAGGAAGAGAGCTACGGCGCATAGGGGAAAGCCGCGGGGCCCGCAGGCAGCAGCACCCACCTCAGGGTCCGAGGGGCGGCCCGAGGCCGGAGCACAGCGCCAGGAGCGGCCGCCCCGTCCCGCCGCGACGAGGAAATGAGAGGGAACCGCCCGCGCGCGCGGCTTAACGCCACAAAATGGCCGGCGGCGCCCCGGAAGGGAACGCGGCACGGCCCCGCCCGCGGCGCCGCGGCAACGACCCCCGAGCCCTTTTTCCTCCTTTTCCCCGAAGTGGTGCCGGAGGGAGCGCGGGGAATCCCCCTCCAAATTAATAATTTGCCCTGCGGTGGGAAAGCGGCTGTTAAAACGTCGCTGCCGCGACCCGGAAGGACTCGGTGGAGGCGGGGAAATTTTTGAACAATGTATGTTGAAAACCGTAAAAAAAATCCCAAACAATAGCAATAACAAAAAAAAAAAAAGAAAAAAGAAAAAAAAAGAAAAAAAAAGTGAGGGTATGTAGGGGAGGGAGAGGGGCGAAAAACCTCGCCGCGGGAAAAAAAAGCGACGAAGTGAATGGCTTGTGGCGCGGGCGGGCGGGCACGGTTCAAAATGGCGGACGCGGAAGGGGGAGTGCTGAGGGGAATAAGGCTAAAGCAGCAATTCCGTGCCACAGCTATTCCATGACACGGTTCCCTGAGGGAACCCGTGCTCGGCGCGGGTTCTGCGAGAGCGCTTCTCCCGGAGCAGCTGCTGTGGGAGCTCCGTGCCTTTCGCGCCCGCGCTCCGCTGTGTGCCTGCGGCGGCTGTGAGGGAGCGGGCAGCCCGCAGCGGGCTCTCCGCGGGCTCTCCTTCGCCCCTGCGGGCAGCGGTGCTCGGGGAAGCCTCCTCGGCCCCTACAGCTCTGGATGTGCCGCGATGGAGCCGCGCCGCAGCCCAGGCGGTCCCCGCCGGCTCCTTCGTGGCTGTGAGAGCCGAGCAGGGTAAGATTAAAATCATCCTCACACCGGCCCGCCCTGGGAATTCTTCCTTTGGGTAGGAACGTGGGGGAAGATCTGCACAGCCCTTGTGTAAGGCTGACAAGCAACTTCTCAGAGTTCAAGGGAATTCCGTGGAAGCTGCTCCCCCACCCTAAAAGTTGTTGCTCTGTCACCTCAGGCACTAAAAAAAATGCCCAAACTCCTGAACTGTAATACCTGGTTTTCATCTCAAAACAATGTTAAAAGTTTCTACACAGCTATTCCATGACACTATGTTTAAAAAAGAATAAAAATCCGGCTATTTTCTACTGATCTGTTTAATCAGTGACAATATCAAGATGAAAAATTATTTCAGTATTAGAATTTAAATTCTTAGTTCTACAATAATCGTGTTTATTTTTTTGCACTGAAGGAGTATAAAAATAAGCAGTGACATGCATAGAAATCCAGAAGCAACAGTTTGTTTCCTGCTACAAATTACTTCAGAAATCAAATAAACTGGTGCTGGATTGACATTTTGTATTGCTTCATGTTTGTTCTATTTTTTCACCAGAGAACTTCGATAAAAAAATTCAGTGTTTCATCTGCTGAAACCCTTTTTCAAAGGAGAAATTTGAAGTTTATTTTTACAGTGATGTCCTGGTTTAGGGCAAATTCGGGAGGAAACCTCCTAATGGGGCTTCTCTAGAAAAGCAAACCCAAACGGCCTCTCCACCACAACCAGTTCGGAAAAAGAACTTCCTTGGAGAAAAGTGGGAAAAGCTATTTATTTAACAAACAAAGTGCCCACGAGCACACAGAATGAATAATATAAAACAATAAAACCTTTCGTTCTAAAGTGAGATGGCAAATTGAGAAAGTCCTTGCCCAGGGCGCAGTTCATCTCTCTCAGTCTCCTATCAATTTCTCCGGTGCTGGAGAAAAATGCTGTCCTGGGCCCTGAGGGCACAGGGGTGATCTCTCAGNAGGCAGCCTGTCCGAGCCTCAGACAAACAAAAACTGTCCAGGAGAAGAATGCAGAGGAGTAAAATAGTTTTTCAAAACAAACTGTGCACTTCTTCTTTCCCTGTATTGCTCTCAGAATCAGTCTTGAAGATACAGGACACAATATACAGAACAGACGACTGGGGATACAAGCATCATAAAGTCACTCTAGGACAAGTGATTTCCCTAAAATGAGAGAGGAATGCTCGTATGCCCCTTCCTCCCAGTTTCAGTCACTTCAACACACGTTGCTGCTGTTGCCAAAGGAATTGTTCCAGCCCACCAACCCAGTTTGCTGTGCAGCAGGGTGGAAGCTTGTACTGGTACAAGGGAGAAAACGTGTGAGTGGGACACCATTCCTAGAGGACCTTAAAATTCTGCTACTACAAATTAATAATATTAAAAAGGAAGAAGAGAGCTTTTCTTGTGTTAAGACCCCTCACCTTGATATTTTAATTGCATATTTGTAAAGCAGCCTCTGAATAATCACATTGACTTTCCTCCACAAGTGAAAATTACATGCTGTTTTGAAAAACACTGACATTAAAAAAATACAGTTTTGGAATTAAAAAAAAAAAGTAATACATGTAATAAATATATGTACCTATATCTGGGGTGTGGATTATGTTTCACAGAACTACAGGATGGGTCAGGTTGGAAGGGACCACAGTGGGGTTTTCTGGTCCCACATCTCTGCTCCAGCAGGATCATTCTAGGGAGCACAGGGCACATGATTGTATCCAGATGGCTCTGGTGTCGCCCTGATTTTTTCAGCCTTCTCTTCTGTTTCACAGTTTCATGTTTTAGGTTCTTTCTCAAGCTCTGGTCTGTAAACACAGCCAATGTTCTTGTATAGTTTCAAGGAAAGTTTTTCATTCCTATTCTTAGAGCTATGGACAGCTGATGGACAGTTGTCTTGACCAGTTGGATGGGGAGAGGTGTCAACCTTCTCCCCCAATCCCTAGCCTTTGTAAATNGACCCCCAGCTCCATCCCCACAGAGCTGCTTTTCCAGCCTCTCAGTCCCAGCCTGTGCCGGTGCCCGGGGTTGTTCCTCCGCAGGTGAAGGACCCCACACTTGCCTTTGCTGAACTTTGGACAGTTCCTCTCTGCCCTTCTCCCCAGCCTGTCCAGGTCCCCCTGAAGGGTTCACAGCACTCTGGGCTATCGGCCACCCCTCCCAGCCTTGTGCCGTCAGCAAACTGGCTGAGGAGGCATCGACCCCTCATCCAAGTCATTGATGAGGAAATTAAACCCCCCTGGGGGACACCAAATCTCCAAACCTCTCAGACCCAGCGCCATGGATTACGACCAAGATTTTCCATTCAGCCAGTTCTCAATCACCTCACTGCTCACTTTTCCCGCCTGTGCACCCCGAGTTTCCCCAGGAGGGTGTTATGAAACACAGTGTAGAAAACCTTGCTGGCGTCAAGATGGACGATATCCACTGCCCTCCCCTCATCCATCCATGCAGTTGTTTCATCATAGAAGGTGGGCAGGTTTGTCAAAGCAAACCTTTTTCCACTTCAGATCTAGTTTAAATTCTCTCAATGAGCCTTTCTATCTCCTGGGCTAATATCCTTTTCTCCCTTTGAGACTTCTGTTTTTTAAAACCCTTTACTGTAGACAGCAGAGGTAAAATGTGGTGTTTTGTCATTTACTTCAATCAATTCTGCATTTCCTTCTCTGTCCTTTTGGCCAGCATTAAAGTAGAACTGCTTTAGCTGAATTCTCCCACCCCAGAGAACCAACAGAACAAAGGATGGTAATGGGAAAAAGCTGCCATTTGGTCAATGTCTGATCATCTCTCAGTTTTGCTGATATTTTAACAGAGATCTTCATGACTTGAAGATCAATTGATCTCAAATTTATTGTTTAGAAATACTGTGAAGTAAAAGATTAATGGTATCACTGCCATCCCTGGAGGTGTTCAAGGCCAGGTTGGAGAGGGCTTGGAGCAACATGGTCCAGTGGAAGATGTCCCCGCCCATGAAGCTTAAGGTCCCTTTCAATCAAAACCATTCTGTGATTCCATGATTCTGTAGCTGTGTGAGGATTTTGTTTTTTTGTTAGGTTTGTGTTTTGTGGGGGTTTTTTTGTTTGTTTGTTTTTTTTTAATCTTGCCAGGTGTTTAGTGACTAGAAATTACAGTTCTGAAAAACTGTAGAAATAACTTTATTTTAAGGACTGCGAGATTTTCACCGCTTTAAATAGGAAACGGTTGCTTTGATAAAACTGCATTTCCCATAGTGCACAAGGGCTTTCAGGGCTGGGTCAGCTGATCGAGACGCTGAAATGCTCTTTATTTCCTGTGCAGTGCATGGAAATGTGCGAGTGGCTCATCTTGCCTTCGTCAGGTGATTCAGAGGCCGGGGACCACAATTCTGATTTCCACAATGACAAGGAGCTGAGCCGATTAAGCTGCTCGGTATGGAAAAGCTGCTCCTTTGGGAGAAAGGGATGTCATGAAATAACACACTGCAGTCAGCCCCGGTAACTTCATGGGAACAGGTAGAAGGAATCTTGGGCTTTACCTTTTGTACCATTCCTTTCTTTTTTTCTCAAGTTACCGATTTTGTTGCACGTTATTTAAAAGGCTTACCAGGACTCTTGATTATCTGATATTTTCTAGCATCTCATAAGTAGCCCCCAGTAATCATTATTTTTGAAGCTCACTTTTCTTCTATTCTTTTTGCCCCCTTTATTTTTTATTTTTTTTTTTTTTTTAGCAGAGATGTTAAGAGGAAACTTCTAAAAGAAAAAAAGAGTTTTTCCGGACTGAAGCTGAGGACTTGGGAAGAATACACAAAATGTCTTCAGAAGGAAAAAAGCTTTTCAACATCATTATTTTGGGAGTCTCATTTATGTTTATATTCACTGCTTTCCAATCCTGTGGAAATATTGCGGTAGGTGTGACTTTCAAAATGTGCCACATTTCTATCTCAGTTATTTATCCTGGCTTGTCTTTTGTGTGCTCTAATGCTGTTTTATTTGGGATTTTCTAGGTGCAAGATACTTTGACATATATCTTCTTTTGGCTTAGTTTTAAGTAGATTAAGGTGTTTAGCCAAGTAATTTAGCAGGTTATATCTTTAAGATAGCATAGCTACATATAAAACTGAGCCTGATTGCTTTGCATGTAGCAAATTAATCTTATAAAATGCTTGAACTTTAAAATAGTGTCTGCTTTGACACTTGCGATGTTGGACAATTGAATTACACTGAACCTCGCATAGTCTATATTCTGTATAGTCCTTTTTAAAATATTTGCCTAAGTTATTATTAACCATGCTATTATTAACTAGATTTTTATAATCTAACAACCTAGATATTGAGGAGGAATATGAGGATAACACCTGACCAATAGATTTCTACAGCTGCTAAACTGCCAAGTCACCTTCCAGCTGAAGGAGTTATTTGCTGCTATTCAGTATCTCTTTTGCTATTCAGTATCTCTTTGCAGAGCAAAAATTGAGCACAGCATAATCCAAATTTACTGTTATTATTTAAATTTTTAGACTCCTGCTACTGCCAGGTTTAGCCCTTTGACTTCCTGAGCTGCTTTCAGTATTATTAGTTCTGTTCCTGCAGGGCAGTTAGATTTCAACATCCCTCTTGAGCCCACAGGTCTTGCAGCTCTTTTCTTGCGTGCGAGAAGGCTCCTTGCTGGGTTCAGACAGATAAATGTCCTTCACTGCATTGTAGAAATAACTTCTTGGGGTAGTTTTTGTAAGTCCTAGTGCAGTGTGATACTTTCTGTGAACTCTTAAGTGCAGCCCAGAAATCTCAGAAATTCTGCAATGAATTCAGCACCTCACCGAATTGGACTTTGTGATCATGTAATCATGTAATTCATTGTCATAAAAGTCTTTATAAGTGACTTTCAATCAGATCTGCCTGCCAGTCCAACTAACTACATGGTCTCATGATCACTGAAGCTGATTCAAGGGGAAAATAAAGGAACAGGGAAATAACAGGAAGCTGAAAAGAATGGAAACTCTTATCAGAGATTTACAGTTAGATCAAGTTAAGATTATTCTGAAACTTCTCCCTTTTTTCCCCACTTTTAAAATTAAGATAGTCATACCTATTTACCTGAGAGAGGTCTTAAGTGAAACAAAAGTTTTGTGAAGTATTTTAGGTCTCTTATGAAATCATGGTTTCATAATAAAGTACTAATATCTCCGTCAAACATAAATGTTTCCCTGCCAAGTATCTCCTGCATCTTTGTTGTGGAAGTGGTGTGAGTTGTAATTAACATTTTAAATTCTTTTAAGTACTTTGTAGCGTCTATTAAAGAGTAATTCTACTGTTTGATACTGACTTCAAACCGATCCAGTTGTTCTCAAAATACAAGATAGATTCTAACATATTACAATGTATGATCTTCCCCTCACAGCAAACTGTTATCACGAATTTAAACAACACAGACTTTCATGGCAGTGGCTACACGAGGTAATTACACAGATTTTCTTCTTACTTTGCTCTTTGCAGGGTGAACTTAGTTACAGTTTCATCCAGTAGAGAGACACTCTCCAGAGATTGCAGTGTTCTGCTGACTTCACAATTTATTGACACACTTAAAGCAGTTTAAAACAGGCTTCTCACAGTTCTGCTCTGAATTATTTCCAGTTGAACTACATATCTGCTTTGCATGTTTTCTTTGTCAGGAGAAAAATCACTATCATCACATTCTCAGCATTTTACCTTAGGAGGCAAAGAAGGTTGAAATTTAAAAATAAATAAACTGCTAACTCAGGCCTTGGTTGTTTGCCTTTGTACACTGTGTTTGTGTAGGACAGGTGGTGTGGATCAGCTCTCAGGAAATAAAACATAAATGTGAAAGAAGCAGTCAGGAAGACAAGCAAAGCCACTGGTTGCTCTGGCAGAGTCAAACTTGTCAGGCATGATCAGGGACCTTTTGCGTGCCAAATTAATCTGTCATGTAGGAAAACCTGATTGCTCCTTTGAAGGGTCTACTGTCTTAATTTAAACTATAAATGCCCCTGGCACAAAATATGTCTGTAAAATTTCTGTGGTGTATTTGGGAGAAGATGAGACCCTCACTGACAGATAAATGAGATTCTAGAACGTTCTCCTCTAGACGTACAGAGTACAAAATACAATAACTGCTGTTGAGGCAGTTTGACAAATGCATGCTGGAAATTACAAGGTGTCACTGCCTGCAATAGTTTGAGACTCTACTCAGCAATCCAGGGAATACTGTACTGTATTCACACGGGGAGTGCCATGGGTGAAGGGAACAGAAGAAGGCAGGGAAATGTTTGACCATCAAAGTTTTGCTGTTAAGTTATGTATGTACTTAACTGGATATTTTGAAGTCCACTGATCACTCTTAAATCGGTTGCGGTGATAGCCTGTATTTTATTTTAAGTATTTAATCATCTTTTTGTTTTTTATTTTTGTAGCATGTCCATTATTTATGGAGTATTGTCTGCATCAAATCTTATATCACCTTCACTGGTTGCAATAGTGGGACCTCAATTCTCCATGGTTGTTAGTGGTGTGTTTTATAGGTAAGTATTAATTTTGAGGTTTTGCCTGCTTCCTTGGAAATATTTCTTTAATTTTTTCGCATCTAAGGCTCCTGTGCCCTACATGAAATTGTACTGGCTCAGAAAAGCTTCTTATAGAGATACTGCAGGTGTGTAACTGCAGAGTACTTCAGCCTACTGGAAACAGCACATTTTTTTCCACAGTGTTTCCTGACTTTGCTGACTGTGGAATTGAGGTTATGGTCTCAGATTAATAACTATATATATAAAAAAAATTCTATGTGCTTAGGAGGGTAAAAAGATTTTTCACATACAACCTGCTTGTCAACATCCCTTAGGAGAGAGTAGCTGATTTAGAAGCACCTAAGTGAGGTATCTGATTGTTAAAGAACATTGTCCACTTTAGGTTGGTATTCAATGAACTGATGTGTTCTGTTCTAGCCTATACATTGCAGTCTTTATCCAACCAACCACATGGGCTTTCTACACTGCCTCTGTACTTATTGGCATTGCAGCTGCTGGTAAGCATTGTTCTTACTCCGCTGACTGTTTTTTATGAGATTTGAATATACCTTTAAAATATTTTTATTTCCTGAGCAATATATTCTGTCTGTTTCAGTTCTCTGGACAGCCCAGGGAAATTGCTTGACTGAAAATTCTGATGAAAACACCATTGGAAGGAACAGTGGAATATTTTGGGCACTCCTGCAGTTCAGGTAAGCTTTATTTGTTAGGTTTTTTTTTTGGTTGTGTACACATTCTGCTTTTTACGTCTTCTAAGCGGGAGACTGCATCGAAAAATACGCCCCTGGGACCTTGCAGTAAGTTGGAAGGAGAGATGGAAGCAGCATTTTTATTGGTGTTGGGCATTACAGAACAGGGAATAAAAGAAAGTTGAATATTGCAATCTCAGCTCTTGAGCTGCTAAAAAAGATGCATTTCTGTTAGGGGGAGCATTTGAGGGATGGGACAGCAATGCTGTTGGTTGTGGAAGGCTGTGCCAGTTTTGTGTCCTTTATTGAGGGAGAAGCTGGTTTTTGCTGCCAAGGTGAAGATACTGAAGTTGGACCTGGTAGTCAGAAGCCAGAAAAGAAACCTTGTTTTTGATGGCTCTTTGATATTAAACTTTGAGTGCTGCTCAACTAAAAAGAAAATCAACAAAAGGCTCAGCATCAAGAAGGGCAGTGAGAGCAAGGCAGTGATTGTTGTGTTGTGGCCATTAAGTGTTTTGTGCAGAGATAGTCAATGCCTCTTATGAGAGTGTAATGCAGTTAGGATATAAAGGAAAATGATGAAATTATCCAAGAAGATAGAGCTGATGGCTTTAAGAGAGACTGAAAAGGCTGGGACTCTTTCCTGTGGAGGAGCAGCAGCTGAGCAGGATTATACCAATGTGTTACCCAAAATGAGGGCAGCAGGGGAGCTGAGTATAGAACTGTTCCTCGCCAAATGCTGTGCTGGAACTGGGGTCACTGGTTGAGAGTAAGGAGGACTGGTTTGAAACAGATAAAGTGCTTTGGACAGTGGGTGATTAAACTTTTGGGCTTGCAGCCATGAGAGTGTGTGGAGTTGGATGGTGTGAGCAGGATTGAAAAGGAATCAAACAAATTCATGGGAGACAGGTGCACAAATGGTTCCTGAAGAGAGATCCTTTTATCACCTCCATTGCAGCAGTTCTGAATATTCTCCTAGAATATATATCTGGGAGATAACCAGGGGAGTGAATTGCAGAAATGCTTAGGGTGCTAATGCTGCTGTGGGGGTGGGATCCTGGGCTGGGACAACATCAGCCTGCACCAGGGGCATGCTTGTGTTTCTAAAGTTTTCCGTTCCAGAATTAACCCCTCAGTATGTTATCAGAGTAGCAATTTCCACAAACCCAGCTGATTGTGTGTTTTACAGGGAGTAAAATACATGGGTTAATAAGAGGAAAATTGGCTCTAAAGCTGTTTTAAATCATTCATTCAGAATGACTGTATTTTGGGAAATGGTAGTTAGGGACACAGAATTTCCTTGAGTTGAAGCAATACTTCAGACAAGACACATGACCCTGCAAAGAGCGTATTACAAAATCACCTCCAGGAATAAGTCAGCTTCCTAACCTATACCCTTCCAAAATTAGCAGCAACTTAGATGCAGGTTTCCTCATTTTTGCCACCACCTTGTGTCTTGATTGATGAAAATGAATAGCCAACATTTTGAGGCAGAATCCTCAAAAATTTGAGTTTTGTGTAGAAGCAGCTGACATGGAGAGTGACTCATGTCTTTATTTCTTTCGCAATTGCACAGCCTTGGCTTTTTTTTTTTAATAGAGTTGTACTACTGTGGTGCTACAACCCTAATTTTTTCATAGAATGTATTGTTGACCTTTGTTCTTTTTGATTGCAGCTTGATTTTTGGAAATCTGTATATATACTTTGCTTGGCAAGGAAAAACTCACATATCAGGTGGGTATTGCTTGTTTATATGGCCAACCTTTAAATATGGTAGCATGAATTAACAGATGAAATAATAAACTCCAAAGTGGCAGGAAGCTTATACAAAAGCAGACTTTTTTTTTTCCCCTTCCAATTTATTGTAGATAGCCTCTTCTTGGAGATTTTCCTCAGTAGCTACTCTGGGATTTTCCCTGTGCAGAAACATTCATGCCAAAATACACCTATTTGGGGGTGTTCTGGCTGCATGTGTAATATTACACACACGATCCCATTCCAAAGTAAGATCCTGGTATGGAGTGTTCTTCTAAATCATATTGGAGATCGATAAAGCTATGAAATAAAGGAAAATAAAGGAAAACCATCCCAGTTTACTTCATGTCTGCACTGGTTGTGCTGGCACAAAGCAGTGTAGGAGGCAGAGGCTGAGATGGGGCAGCACTGCTGGGAGAGTGGAGAAAGAACTCTCTTTCTTTCTTGACATAGTTTATGAGATGAACTTCTTGAAGTAAGTAATGCTGTATTTTTTTCCATTTGATGTTGTGCTAGACTGGCAAAGAGCAGGAACTGGAGAAGTGTAGACTTTATTCATGTTCCTGAACTAGACAGTGTAGAGATTCTGTTTGTAAAGCAAAGATTTCAGTCAACTGTTTAAGCCAGGCAAAGTAGTGGGGCGGGATTCACTAAGAAGAGTGGTGAAAATAGATTTTAATAACCAAAAATGAGTGCTGCTGGGAAATCAGTGCTCTGTAAACAGATAAGTTTGATTTTCCTGTTCTATAATTACTGATAATTTTCCTTATTTAGTCCTAATGTTGAATATCTATTAGAATAGTCAATTCTTCTAACCCTTAACAGATGATTTAATTCTGCTCTAATCAATCAGGAATAAGACATTGACTTTTAAATTATAATTATCAGGCTTCAGAAAGAACAAGAAAGAACAGTTCACTTCTTGTTTCTGTTAGCCCCATCTTTTCAGGTTCTCCACAGATACAGGTTTGATAATGAAACACTGGCTAAATTTAAAGGTCATTTTCTGCATTCCCTCACCTGTAATACAAAGGTTTAAGTGTTATTGGTAATATTGGAGACACTTTGAACCTGGGGGAGTTCTCAAATTCTGGGCATTCCAAACTTCACTGCTCTGCTAACCACAGAACAGAGCAATTAACTGTGAGGCAGTTCTGCTGTTACATTTCCCTCAGTTTTAAATGCCTTGAGATTCCCCTTTATTAGAAAATTTTATATCAAACCCTAACAGCATTTAAAAATGAAATCTTACTTTAGTACCTATATAAAAATAGCACAGGCATTTCAAGCTGTGAAGCACAACTTCTCTTTTTGGTTCTGTGATCATACGCACGTTATTTTTAGGACAAGTTTGCATTTGCTGTTGAGCTAAGGGGGAAGTAAATACAAGCATAGGTAATATCTTCTGGGTCATGCATTAGTTCAGTCACAACTGTTTGCTGTTTCTGGCTTTTTTCCCCTGCTTAATACTGGTAAATGGGAGTGGCTTTTGTATTAGGTCTGTCTGTGCTCTGCTGCAGTAACCAACTTGTTTAGCAGAGTTGCCCCCTCCAGCTGCTGTTACTGAGGTTTTGGTGGCTTTAATGACTTCGTAGTTTCCCAGCCTACGGTTTATGATGTCATGGTGCTCATGACATGGTTCTTATGCTGGTCAAGAGATTCTCTTAGAAATCTGAAGGGGTTTGGGGCAGTTTATGTCCACTCTGAATTATATAAGTCTTCAAAGATGTAATTCCTTCTACTAATAATTTATGCACTTCCTTTAATTGGCTGCTTCTTGGTCATAGCCTTTGCATGGCAGAGAATGCGAGGGACCTCTTTAATTTGCCGATATTTTATTAGCACCATAAAACTGAGACAGGAGTTTGCCAGCAGCTCCATGTGGAAGGTAAGCTAGAAAATTAGTGTGTGTTAAACACTGTAGCATGTGTGTGTTAGCTGTTTGAAGGTAGCTGGATTGGTTTGAATCTCTTCTGCACGTCTGGTTATGGCTCTTGTTTGTTTTTCCACAGAGAGCGATCGCAGAACTGTCTTCATTGCTCTGACTGTTATCAGTCTTGTGGGCACAGTTTTGTTCTTTCTGATTAGGAAACAAGAGGACACAAAAGCTCCAGGGGATGATGATTCCACTAATGAAATCCTGGGGGAGAGCTCGTAAGTGTTGATGGCAATAACATATTGTCACATCTCCTCGTTTGTGCTCCTGCTCCTCAGAGGAACATTGCACATTCACTTCTCAGTGCTAAAACATGAATGTTACCAACAACCTGGAGGATTCACAGATTTCACAGAAAAGTGTCTATATCTTAACAATGAAAATATATGAGAAATAATGTTCTTGATATGGCAGATTGTCAAGGGTGGCGTTCAGTACTGCACATGAAGTTTTTCCTTTGGTAAGCAAGTGCCTTGCAAAAGATACCCTTCACCTCTTCTCCACTGATTATTGTTAAACACTTTTATGTTTTATCTTGCCCTCATCAGCCCATTTGAAAAGTTGGAATAAGCAGACAACAGTCTTTTTTTATAGGTTGTTTTACAAATTGGAACATGTTTTTCCTATCTTCTCTAAATATATATGCCATCCTGATAGATACATTAGAAATGCACAGTTACACAGATTCAGTGCAGTTTTGCCTGAGGCATCAGCTTGAATATTTTTGCTTTATTTAAAGAACAATGAAAATGTTAGAAAAACATCAATAATGAGCATGCCTGTGGAAAAAATGTTGAAAGCTAGAAGTGTTCAAAAGGAAGATTCTGTTAAGCAAGCATTCAGTAGTGCAGGCAGCAAACAGATTTTGTGGTTACTTTAGATCTCAGAAACTTTAAAAAATACAATGGCGTATTCCAGTATATAGTGCAGGGCTTGAAAATGTACAGAAGGTTTGAAAAATGAAGATGCCTTCCAGCACAGCAATAAGTTTGGTTATTCTCTTCCATTTTGACCAAGTAATTTGTTTACCCAGGTCTGCACGAAACAAAATGATGAGAGCAGTGGCTGCCTTCAGTAAGTACAATTTCACATAAGAGTTGCTTCAGCAAAACCTGGCATCGCCTTGCCAGCTCTCTGTGTTTGTGCTGATGATGTGATCATGTACAAACCACTTCAATCACATACTGGAGTAGTCCAGGAGAGACTTGGAGTGTTTCTCCTTTGTTGTGATTCCAGATCCAAACTGCTTTACAACAGTGTCCTTGTACAGATGGGCACAAAAGGAGCAGGTTACTGCTTGGGAAAGGCAGTGATATTGAAAAACAAAAATCAACAAACAAATGAAGATAAAAAGAGGTCGTATGTTGTTTAATTTTGTCACCAGTTGATACCAGCTAACAATTTAGAACTGAAGCATCTGCAGTTGCCTTTCAAGCTTGATGTGTTCTGCCTGAGACTCTTAAGTTTGTTGTGAGGATGTGGAGATCTTCACTGAAAATCTGTTTATCCTTTCAGGAGACAGTTGCCATGAACTGAGAGAACAAAAATACAGAGAGCAGAAAATTGTCTGATAATTGAAAACTGTGTATCTCCTCTTTAATACTTCCCCCACTGCATTTCTTACAAAATAGAACTTTTGGATGGCACATTTCTTCTAGTTGGCAGGTTGGGGTTGGTTTATTTAGCACTCTGTTGTAACAAACAGTAAATAAAACTTTAATACACAGTTTGTATAATAACCAATTTTTGCTCTAAGCAAAGAGCAAAAGTAAGTGTAGATTATCTTGGTAGTATTCTCAGAAGTTTTATTAATTTTCTTTCTTATTTTTTAACAGAGAAATCTATTACACTGAGCTTCACCAAAGAGATGCTGCTTCTCAGTGTTACCACAGCCTACACAGGTACGAAGCCAGCAGAGTTTCACCACTGAGCAGTGGCAGGGCATTGTTTGGAATTTTAACCCCAGACTGGAATTTTAACCTGTATCTCTGCAAACATTATTTGGATAGTTTAATTATTTTAGGGTTACTTGTGACGTTTCTGTGTACTGGGAAGTGTTTCTGTACAGAAGGACTGGTGCATCCAAATCTGCAGGTGCTGGTTCAGTAAAGTTCTGGGTCCCAAAGCAGGAGACAAAATGTACAGAACTGGCTTTTATGGGATTTGATATGGCACTGTCCATAGTTTGGAGATTGTTTAATGCAGTTGTATTGCATTTGAATTAAAAGAATGTTTGTACATCACACCTCCTTTAAGGCACGGGAGATTCCTAATGCTCTTCATTTTATTCTTGGCTCTATTGGGAACCAGCTTAGTAATTTTCAACTACTTTTGTCTATAGGATTTGCTGTGGCAAGAGTTTCACCCTTTTTAGCAACTTTTAGTTAAACTTGGTCTGCCATCCTTGGACCAATGTATAAGTTGTAAAATAAATTTTTTTGGCATATAAGTGATTCTTCCACCAAAAAACCCCTATAAAATCCTTGAGTTGTTTTTTGGGGGGTTTCTTGCTCTTTGTTTGGCTTCAGATATAGTTTTGTTCATGATCAAATTATTTTTTTTATAAAATAATGCACTTTCAGACCCTAAGCTCTGAGTCACCGTTAGGAAAAGCTATTATTATGTGAAAAGAAAAGCTTAGATGTGAACAAAATATAAACATTACAGTTTACAGCAGCTCCTGGCAGAGAAACAGCAGGAGTAGCTCTGGAGTTGCATTGCTCCAGCGTTTGAGTTACAAATTACTTCGCAGCATCTCCGGTGTTGTGTTAACCCAGATTAACTCACATGAATTCCTCTGGGGATGGGAATGTGGAGCAAGATAACAAGGGAAGGGAGTCAGTCAGGTTTTGCCTGAATAGCCTGAAATTTGGGTTTACAGGTGGCATAAAAAAAAAAAAAAGAAAAAAAATCAGTCCAGACTGGGGAAAAAATATCTGCTGCCATCTTCTGGATCTGGGTTGGAGTTGCTACTTTCTTTAGGAAAGCAGAAAATTCCCTAAGGCCAAGAAGGGCTTTTATTCCAAAACTACTGTTCAGGTTAAGATGCTCTAAGTGCACCCCTGTTTTTGAAGCCATGCAGTTCATGCAGGCAGAGCAGGGTGTGCTGTACCAGCATTTGGCTGTAGCCAAAAAGCAAAGGATATAAATTAGAAAGTTTTATTTCAAGCTGTTTTTCTCTGCTTAGGAATAACATTTTGTGTTGTTTTAAATACATTTTTTTATTGAGTCGGTATTTTTATACTCATCGTTGCTCATGGTTACATTAACTGGGTCAGTGGTGTCGCCTTTCCTGACACTAATGGCAATAGAAAGAAAGAGGATTTAAAACAAATAGCAGTTGTTCTTTCTCAGCTTAAATTCATTATGTATGAATTGATTGTTTGAATTAAAATGTATGTATGAACTAAATGTATGAACTAAAAAAGTTCATTTTAGGAGTCCTAGCTCCTTATTGGTATTTGGGGCTGCAGGGACTTCTAGGAATGCCATAACTCAAAGTGGGGGGAATCCTTAAATGAAATTGTGCTTTATTTCTTCAGTTACTTTGTGTTATTTCATGTGGCATTTTTCATTTGATAAAATTCCAAAGTTCTTGAGAAGTAGAAATATAAACTGTATATAAGTGTTGGGTCGAGAGTAGCAGCACTGAACCTGAGTGCCTGTGACATCAATTAGTAACACTTTCCTAATGTGGCTTTTGGGAACTGGTATAGAAGAATATAATAATTACATAATTTAAAATTCCCTCTTTGCTTTTATTACCCACATCTCATTTAAATACATGATTGGAAAGATACCTGAGGGGAAAGGATCCTTTAGACATAAAGATTTTCTCATGACTTTTATGAGTGTGCATCTGTCAGTTCTGTTTGGTTTCCTTCCAAGGTTTGGTGTTAACATTCTTTTCTGGAGTGTATGGAACGTGCATTGGTGCTGTGAATAGGTTTGGCAGTGAAGAGAAAAGCCTGATTGGTCTCTCTGGTATTTTTATTGGTGTTGGAGAAATCTTGGGTGAGTCTAAATTTGCTACCTTTTGACAACAAAAAGGATTAGGGTGATGTAGTAATTCAAAATGTTTTGGATTTTTTTGTGTTTAACTGAACAGTGTGGTTTGAGCTTCCAGCAGTAATTATGTGAACACAAAATGAAATAGCAATATAATTGGCACTGTGGTTGCTTACTACACTGTGAATTATACCTTACATGGTGTAAAGTGGATGTAGACCAATTCTCTGCATTCTCTTTGGATTAATGTGGAGGAATAGACAGATTTCAAATGTGAGAAACACTGGGCTGCAGTGTTATTAGGGAATTGACACCATTTTGCTGTTTTAAATCCTATTTTGAAATAGTATTATGTTTGCATTTTTATTACTTCTTGAGTGATATAATTTAAAAATTTTTGAATAAATGCTTACACTAAGGATTTTTTCCTTTAAAAAGTTTACTTGTGTTAAATGAGGTGTGATATTTGAATATATTTGGATACAGGTAATATTCATTAAGTAAATATTCCTTTTTTTTTCTGTAGACTCAAGTACTGAGGTGTTTAACAAAATACCACTGTTCATTAGCAGCTCAGATCCATTGAGTTGTACGTTTTTACAATTAAAAGCTGAGCACAAGCTTGTCCGTTTTCACTTAGTGCTGTTGCAATACTGAAGGAAACTGGCTGCTGGTTAAAAACTTGCCAAAAGGTGAAATATGTTCATCAGCGACCATCTGATCAATCTCCTGCCCCATTTCCCTGGCAAACTCCTTGAGGCTGTTTGCTTGTCAGTCAGTCTTTGTTATCCAGTGTTGGGAACATTTATAATTTAAATTGTCAGCATTTAAATCTTCACTTCAGATTCAATTCTCTCCTCTTTTCTGCTCCTGCAGGGGGAGGAATCTTTGGCTTGCTGAGCAAGAAGAATCGCTCTGGCAGGAACCCAGTGGTGATGCTGGGCATCCTTGTCCACTTCATAGCCTTTTATTTGATTTTTTTCAACATGCCAAATGATGCCCCCATTGCTCCTATGGAAGGAACAGATCAAGTTGCTTATATGATTCCAAGGTATGTGGGATTTTTTGCCTTTGACTGCTGTAACTCAGGATGTGCATAAACAGCTTGTTTCTCCACAGAAGATTTCTTGAAGTTTCTTTCTGTGTAGTGACTAACTACCTAGAAAAAGCTTCCAGGAATTCTGTTTTTATTAGAGGTAGATATTCCACCAGTGTGCACCCAATTTAGGAACTTGAGTGGCATAAGAATAAAAAGCCTGAGGATGAATAATAGCTGTCGTGTCACTTGACAACTGATGTTTCTGACATGTAGCACAATAGCAAGACCAGCATCCATTGTAGTAGGTGTTAAGAATTCGGTTTATTTTAAAACAGTCTTGGGCTCAGTTTTACATCAAGGAGCACCAGCCTTGCCCTGTTGCACTGGTTTCTAAAGTCTTCCAGTGCTTATTGTCAAATTCCAGTTGATCTGACTGCAGCCAGTCCCTTACAGCACTCAGAGTTTGGGGGAAGAATATAGAAAGCTTTCTTATCTCAGCATTACAACTTCCTTTTGGGCTGTATTTTTACCAGTTTGTGTGAGAATCTTGTACTGTCAGTTTTTCAGACCCAGCTGCTAACTTGCAATTCGAAGCATTTGTGCCTGTGCAGGTGACTGCTCTTAGCTGGAGGATTTTTTATCAAGTGAATTGGTATTTCTCTAACATTCCTGCAGATTTTGTGAACTCACCATGTGTCTCAGCTTTTAGTCACTGCTGTATGGGTTTCATGGCTCCAAGCACTAAAATGAGTTATTTTAGTGATTCTAATTCAGTGTAGAATTGACTGCAGGTAACAGTAACAGAACTCTTGGCATTCAAGAAATTAAAGCTGATGAAATGACTCCATTTGCCAAGTCAGGCAATCCCAGTTCTTTTCTAGGGAAATTAAAAGTGTGATAACTTTCTTCCATTCTCAGTTTCCAAATAAGTCTGCCAGAAACAGTTTATAGATGTGTGAGCTGTTTGAATGAATGGCTTTTAAACTGGAATTGCTTTCTCCTTCAGCAAAGAGGTGGCCATGCTCTGCAGCTTCCTGCTGGGGCTGGGGGACAGCTGCTTCAACACCCAGCTCCTCAGTATTTTGGGATTCCTGTATTCAGAGGACAGTGCTCCTGCCTTTGCCATCTTTAAGTTTGTCCAGGTATTGCCTAACACAGCCTTTTGGAAGTAGGATTGTTGGGATATTACTGAAATACTGGGTTGGCCTTTTTAATGAGCTGGGAAAAATGCTTCTGCAAATTATTTCATCCTGAATTTTGCGGTAAAATAGTTTTGTGAAGCTGGAAACAGTTTCCTTGGCCATGATCTTAAAGCTTTGTCTGTGTTGTTTCTTGGCAAAGTGGTTTGAAATACCAGAGATTTTGGTAGTGACTTTACCAGTTTGAAATACCAGCTTGCAATGCTACAAACACTTTGGAGTTTGGTGTTCAATTTCTACAGCTGAACGCTGTTTAAATAACAAGTAAAAACTAAATCTGTCGGGGGACATGCCGAGACATATGTTGGGGTATAATGAAACCTTAAGATTCTCTGTCTACTACAAAAGCATTCTGAGAGCTTCATATTAAACTGTGTCTATGTCATTTTGATAATCCTTCTGTACCAGCACCAGCCTGGAAATCTCCACTGATAATCTTTTCACTTTGGTTTTTTTTCCTGTCAGTCCATCTGTGCTGCTGTTGCCTATTTCTACAGCAACTACTTCCTGCTGCAGTGGCAGCTGCTGATCATGGTGCTCGTGGGCTTCTTTGGCACAATCACCTTCTTCAGCGTGGAGTGGGGAGCAGCAGCAGCCCTGGCTGCCCGTGGCTCGGACTACAGCAGCATCTGATCCCTGTGCCAGGCCTGCTCTGCCAGGAGGGACAGCACGGGCACTGTTCTGGGGAGGTGTGAAAGGCTGAAAGAGGTCGAGTTGCGGCAGAGGTTAAGAAGGAGGAAGCTGCTACCAACTGAATGTGAGACAGGAGAGGAGAAATGCCACATTTAAAGGCTTTTTTCCCTTGCTTTGATCATCTGAGCGTGGCGCTGTGTTGTTAAAAATCTGGTATTGGAAATGGAAGGAAATGTAGGGACCCATGTATTGAACAATTCTCTTCTGAGATGTCCCTTTCAGAATGTAATTGCCTAATTTCACTCTACCGTGCACTACAGAATTAGTTTGGGGTTTTGTCCCTTAAATTATTTTTCCTATATTCTAGTTCTGCAGACATTTGAATTCCTGTATTGAATGAGTGATATTTTTATAGGGTAGATTATATTGCAGATCGTGTCTGCACAGCTGAGAAATCAATTTGGCATTGAATTTTTCAACAATTAGATGTGAGGAAGTATTTCTGGGAGAAATGTTGCCTTATTCTATATCCCTCAGCTCCTTGTTTCCCGACCATTTGTTTATTAATCTATTTCATGTGCTTGAGTTGTCAGATCCATGGGGGTTTTTTTGTTTGGTTGGGGTTTTTTCTGTTTTGGGCTTTTTTGGGTTTCGTGTTTTTAATCATTTTTGTAAGGCAGTCAATCAGGTTATAGTGTGACATGATAGATTTTACAAGAATTTGAAAAAATCACCCTTGGCCATCTTAAGGATGGGGTCCCAAGGCCTGTGAAATATTGATGGAGGAAAACAGCTTCTGGCTCAGCATCTCAGAACTGAGCTGTGTTGGGAAAGGTGCTGAACCTTCCTCAGAGTAGTGCTTTATGAAGGACCATAATCCATGGCTTCCCTCTCAGAAGCCCAAACAGTTCTTTTGAGTTCAATGGCATTTTCATCATAAAACGATGAAAATCTGTGAGGGGAGCACTAAGGCAACTTTTAAAAATATAAATAGTCTCAGAATGTGAACTGTCAGAATAATACTGCAGTATTTATTCTGCTGCATAACCTGAAACACTTGTCCTAATTTGTTTTATTCTGTCTGTTTTTGGAAAAAGTGGACTGTAATCTTACTCTACCAAATAGGAAAGCAAGGTTACTGGCATAGTAACTAAATTTTAATCCAGAACTGTTATAGATGATGTAACAGTCAGTGGCTGCAGCTCGCCTTGGCTTCATCTGCCTCCATAAAACTCTGAAGTACTTGCAGTTGTGTTTGGTGGGCAGAGAGCAGGCATGGAACGCTGCTGAGGTGTTTTTAGGCACTCCGTGGAGCTATTTTTAGAAAAGTACTGTTCACCAACCTTCTTTTAAGCCCAGTCAGAATGTTAATGTCTTGTCTTTAAAGACAAGTTAAAAAAGACTTGGCTGGTTACGTGTCAGTAGCTCCCACGTGTTGTAACCATGTAGGAACTCCCAAGGTTAACCCTGGGGTGGCCTCTACTGTGATTTTTGCTGTCACTTCTGCTCTCCAGGAGCACTGTCACAACTCCCGTGGAGCACATCCCTCCTTGTGCACAGCCAAAGAGCCGAGGGGGATCTTTTTTCAGGGATAGAGAAAGGGATTTTTAAATTCAAGGCAGGTTTTTGCTGTGAGATCAGCAAGGTGTTAATGAGGGGATTAGAGGGCACCTGAACATCCAGCAAGCTGAGAAATCTGTGAGGACGGCCAGGAGGGAGAGGCCTGTGTGTATTCCCAGGAGATTTAATGAATGATGTAAAAGAGAATGAGGCAGAACGTGTATTTGAGTGAGGGGTTACCAGAGCCATTCCAATTTGTCAGGCAGCCTGAAAAAGCATTCAGTGTTCAATCAATATGTGATTAATGGGACCAGCAGCACTGCAAAGCCTCTCTCACCCACTCCTGTTATCCTGCAATTTGAAGCATATGATTTTTATATACTGAGCACTACAAAGGTGTGGATTAAAGGACGCTGCCAGTGATTAAAATTCTCTTGTTGCTACACATTTGTATTTTCTGCAGAGCACCAAAAGGGATAAAGAGCTTTTTTTCCAGATAGGGAGAATTTTTTTTCCTCCAAACCCTTTCAGGGCCCTGTTTTCCCCATCACATTAACGAGAGCAGAAAGATTTGAAAGTTCACAAGGAGCAGTTTTTTCTTACAGTGTATTTGGGGAAAAAAAAGATTCTTGGGTCTTGTGGTGATGAGTAACTTGTAAGTGCTTTTTAAACAATGTCATTTAACTGTAAGTAGGTTATGGCTCTCATGAGGTTGCTTTTTAAACTGATCCCTTTTAATGATGCACTTCTGTGATGTTCATTTGCCATATAAGAATTATACGAACTATTTTATTAGAAATTTAAAGTGCTAAGTTCATGTAGTTTCAAAAAACATTCTGAAACCAACTCAGAGGGATACTAATGAACCAGGGCTTGTGGGTTTTCAGTACCTCTGTGAACCTGATGCTTTACTTTTTTTTCTTTTTCTCTCTTCTGGTCTGACTCAGTATCAGATAATCTTAGAAGGGTGCTCAGAACTATTTATAGGGTCGTTAAAGGGAAATATTATTGCTCTGTGACAAGTTTTGCAAGAAATCATGACATTCTTCAAGCTGTATCATGGATAGCAATTCTTTTTTACTATTAACTGTATAAGTATTGCTTTTGACTTTTGATCTGTAGAGAGAGGCCTGAGTTACTCAGGCTGCTGCTGCTATGTGATTGCTTTTCTCTTATTCATATTTCTTTGATTTGCCAAGAGGTGAAGAATCCTCTCCAATGTACACAGTTGTTCATTTGGTTGAAATTTTTGGTGTAGCAATATAAAGAACAGTAACACTGACATCCATTTATGATTCCATCTCTTAATCTGTTAATCAGCATTACCAACCATGAGGCTGCATCCCCTTCATTTCACCTCAGTGGCCTTTGAATAATTTCATGTCATCTGAAAGGGAGCTCACGGTTAAATTAAGAGGGATTTGAAAAAAAAGGCTTTTGCTTTATCTGTGGGTTTGTTTTATATTAGAGATTTCATCTTTATAAACAAAATTATACATGAAGTTGCTTTGGTTTATTAAAAAGTGCTCTTTGATTTTTCCCCTCATTCTTTTAAGGTGTTACTAAGGTTTAATATCTTGACATATCACATCCTCAAGTTAGTGAATCAAATGCTAAACAGGAAATGAAAACTGCTTTTGTTGACAACTGAGTGCCAAATAAGCTGCTACACATTAGTCTTTAATGAATCTCATATGAATATATCTGTATTTTGTCTTGCCAGTTGGTTTTCATCTTGATATATGGATGCATGGACTGAGAATTTCTACAACTGTGGACTTCCTTCCTAATTAGTGATGTGGTTTTACTTCTGTTTGATTAGGTACAATCTATGTTAGCAAGTTGAGATAAGGAAGAAAACCATTTATAAAAACATTTTCTTTTAAAAAAAATCAGATTTTCTGCAGGTACCTCTAAACTCTTAAGGGATATTAAAAAAAAATCCCAACCAGGACTCCCAAAAATCCTTAACCAAGGTCACTATCTTAGCAGAAACCCTCCTGTGATGCTGTTATGAAAAACTTTGAATGGAACTAACTTGTGCTGGTAAGTTCTTCGAATGTTTGTGACCATTTTAAAATACACTGGAGAGGACACTTCCTGGTGGGGTTTGCTGTGATTTTATGGAAAAATCATTTAAGTGTAGAAGTCCATAAGTTCAGGGCCACGTGTCAGTTAAGCAAACAAAGTTCCTCTGGACCTTCTTGGAATTCCACAAGTTTACTTCAGCTGAGGAATGTGGTTCCCTGACTAACCTAAGTGCCAGTAATTAATGCACAGAGGGGTGTGTAAACAGGGCACCAAATTCTGTATTTTTAGGGCAAACATTAATTGTTTGCTGTCAGTATAAATAGGAAATGCAGTGTTCAGCCTCATGCCAGGAGCCACAATACCCACCTTGGAGCCAAATTGTGCAAGTGTGTTAGTCAAGGCACAACCTTGCAATCACAACCATTAATTTTCCTGGTGAAATGTGTGTTTGAAGGGTTTATCCACACCTCTATTTCCCTTGTAGACCCACAAATGTTAATTGAATGGTAGCAGCAGTTAATATGGTGTTTTCCTTGATCTCTGTCTAACCTGCAGGCAGAAATAATAAAAGATGGGGTAATTTTGAGATGGAGCTGAACTGGGACGTTTCCTGCTCTACAGGGACCTTGTCCTTCTGATATGGCCATGCTAGTTCAAAAGCGAGATTGAGACTGTTGTGATTTTCATGGATAAATTCAGAATGGTGCTGTGATAAATTTATTATCAGAGGTTGTGTTAGTACCACAGAGAAGCACCAATAAGAGTGGGGAAAACATCCTTCAAATGCAATAAAGAGCAAATCTGGAAGGGGGAATTAGGCTCAGTGGGCACATGAAGGGGGTTATCTTGTTCAACTGAGTTTGTGCATTGGAAATTGAGATTTCTGTTTAGTTCATACTGCCTCTGTTAATTTGGTTATCCCAGCTGTTGAGAGTCTGCTTCCAAGCTCTTCTTTCTCTTTTACTTACATTTCGACACTGTGCAGAAGTCCAAACGATGGAAACGTTTTTACCTTTAGAAGGTGTCCTTGGGTTGGAATTGGTGGTAATTGAGAGCAAGATCACACAATGATTATCTCTAATGGGAACGCTGATTTCAAGTGAGTGTACTGACTGTTCCTTTCATGGTCACAGCCATGCAAGTAAAAGCGAATCAAACATTGTTTTTGTTAATAGGCTCCTTAAGTTTTCGGGATTGCTCTTGTCACTGTTTTAGGAGAGGGAGAGACAGTCTGAACCGACGGGACTTGGAAGTGCTTCGTAAGAGCCGCTTAGGGAAATGGAAGTGTTGGGTTTAGGGCTAAGTAGTCCTTTGGAAATGCTTCATTCTGGTTTAGACACACACCAGTGAAGTGTCTCAGGGAAATCAGTGGCTGCTTCAGCCTTGGCCTGTTCCCTTGTCCTGTTTGAGAGCCCATCTTAAGGAAACCAGTGCTGTTGATGAGAGAAGTGTCTAAATGTTGGAATGTTGGTTTGGGGCTCTTTTTTTTGTTTAATTCCTTTTACAGTATCCTTTCCCACGATTTCAGTTACTTTCCTTTTAACTCAAGTGGTCTTGTCTGAAAGCCTCCAGGAAATCAATCAGGATCGTGGAGTGCTTGTGTCCTGTTTATCTAAATTTAAATGTGGCTGTGGAGGGCTTTGTCCGGGCTAAAAGTCAGGATTCAGTGCAGGCTCCATCCTGCAACTGAGAGGAATGGAGGGAGCAGCAGGGAACAGCTCTGCTGCCTGTCATTTGGCTGGATAATACATTAAATAATTCAATTGCAGAGGTGAAGATGCTCAGGGTAACAAGGAGGAGGCCAGTACAGATGAATTCTGCCTGCTGCAGTTTTCCCTGGATTCAGTAATTTGCAGATGCGCCAAAATCCACTGTGGTTTCACCAGTATGATCTTTGGATGGCCTTGGCATTCTGATTTCTGAGGGAAAGAATCTGTATTCAATACCTGACTGTACAGTCCTTTATGTGAACAAATAGAAAAGAACCTTGCAGGTTACTTTTCTGTGCACAGTCCTTTGAGTCTTGAATAAAAGGATATTCAGGAGTTTGCACTTCAAAGTTAATCATGAAGGGAGGAAAAAAATAGAAGGTTTGGGCCTTAAATTAAAAAAAAAAAATTAGTCATTCTGTCATATGAAAAGGAAATTGCTATTTAAGGTCACTTAGTGAAATTAGCTTCAATTAAGCATCTTTTCTAAATGCAGCGCTTTTTGTCAGACCCACTCATCTTATGATAATGCCTGACCTGCTGAGTTTATGATTATTAATCTGTGTAAAAAAACCCTAAAACACCTAAAGCCAAACAGGTTATTATCTGTGTAATCAGCAGTTGAAAGGAGCTTTGCCACCATACATCATTATTTGTTTTGTGCTCACAAAATTATCTGACAGCATTTGTTTCTCAGCTCTAGAGCTAAGTGATGGTGCTGACAAGTATTTCCTCAGTTGGAAATACCTCTGAGCTGAGTGCTGAGGGGCTGAAAGCAGAGGCAGTGGAGAGAATCAGAAGCTCCTGGAGTGTCCCTGCTCTGTTCCCAATGTGTGACTGATGGAGGAAAGCCCAGGTGGAGGACAGCAGGGAGTGCTCAGCCTTTTCCCTCGCTGGAATTTCTCCAAATGCTTGTCTAAAATTTGCAGGCCAAACTTCTTAAACTGCCTTTCTTCCCATTATCTATGAAATTTCTATAAAGGATACAAGTGACTGCTGTGGTGTATTCCTGTGCTGAGCTCGACACAGGGCAAACCCAACACGTTCAGCTGGTGCTTCCATTTCAGTGGTCTCTCTGTGTGTAGGTGACCCAGCTATGGAAGTGGCTGCTGCTCTTCCTCCCTGCAGGGCTGGGATTCAACAGGAACCTGTGCTGTAATTGGAAGTTCTGGAGAAAATAGGACACGACTGAGCCTGAAAAATGAGTGTTCCAGCGCTTGCATTCATCTGCCACCCCTACCCCTCTGGAGAGTGAGAGAGAGCAGCGATCACAGGCACATCTTGATGACATTTATGAGTAATTATAATAATTTTACTTCACAAGAGCTTAATTCTGCTGATTCTCAGACGTGTCAGTGAGACACGAAGCGCTGCCCTCGGCAGGGAGAGGCAGGGACGGGCATTCAGCGGGATCAGCACGGGGCTGCGCCTGCCCACGCTCCCAATTCCAGAGATACGGGAGGGAAAATGACTCCAGGGGGAGGAGAGGGCATTATGCACAATGGGCTTCCCTTCATGCAGAAAGCAATTGGATTTTAGGTTTGCTAGCTGGTAGAAATTTTTATAATGTTGTGCAGCAAACAAACAAACCACCGGTGGTGGGGATTGCGAGGGGAGGATAGCTTGAAATGCTTCAAGGCTGACAAGTTCACGGTCAAGACTTCTTCTTTCCTGGATAAAGCACCTTTGTGCCAAGGGACATCCTGTGTTTGTGTGTTTGTAATGCTGTTGGTGAAGGTGCTTCTTTGGGTGCCCTGGGCCTGTGCCCTTGCTGGGGGTGGCACTGCCTCAGGCTGGGCAGCTCAACCTGCCTTGGTAACCAGGAGTGCTTGGGGAACCCTGTGGGTCTGCTATGGATGGAACTCCAGGCTGATGGATGCATTCCTGGGTGTGACACAAGGCCGTGGACAACCAGACCCTTTTTTTACCCACTGTGAGCTTTTTCTTTCACCAGGAAGGGGAATTTTTCTTTGCACTGGTGACTGGGCTGGCGAAAGGGTTCTGAGGGCATAAACTGGGCAGTTTTACACACCCCAGTCTAACCTATCTGGGGAAAAAAATATATACGTGGTCTTCCTTGGCTTTCCAACACCAGCTCATCCCCACTGTGGGTCTGGATTCACTGCAGGATCAAAGCCAAACATTTCAGTTTGTGAGGGAGCCAAAGGCTGTAGCAACATGTGGTCAGGAGAGGTTGGTAACAAGCCAGGTGGGAAGCAGAGGGGAGTGCTAAAATATGTAGGAAGTAAACAAGAGGATTATTTTTCATATTCAGGCAACTAGGAGTTCTGAAATGATAATGTGTTGATGGGTAGCAGCACTGAGGGATCAGCAAAGCTTGGGTTCTGCTTGTCTGTGAGGATGAACCTGAGAGTTAGCCCTGTGCAGAGCACAGAAAGAGCTCTCTGTGTCTTCACTGCCTTTTGAACTCACAGCGTGTCATGGTGTGGTTTGGTTTTCCTCTGTGTGAACATGTGTCACTTCATTTGGAAAGGAAAGAAAGGTCATGTTGCTTCATTAAAAATTAAACTTCTTTTCAGCTGGCGATGAAGCCGTAAGGTGGCAGGTGCTCAGGCTGTGGAATAAAGGAGTGGGTAGTTTTAAACAGCTGAAAGTGCAGTTTGATGGTCAATATTTTCTTGAGGGGCTGCATTTAGCAAGAATGATAATGTTCTCATGTCATTGACTGAAACTCTCAAATGCACTTCTTTTGTTTCTGGTGGAATTAAAGGCTTAGGATATTGATAATACTTAGATGTGGAAACTGGTCAATATTTTTTACTGGGAAGTACTGCTGGAGAATATTTGATTTGTTTTTCCTCTATTAATACATTCCTTCCCCCCAAAAAAACACTTCGTGCAGGAAATAAATATTGTAGAACAGGAGAATTTTGAAGCAGAAAGGCAGTGGTTGTGCCTAAGGCAACAGAGAGCCTCAGAGGAGGAGCTGGGATTAGCAGCTGGCTGCTCCCAGCTAATGCAGTTTGTAAATCCCCAGTCAGCACCGCTGTCCTGGGAGCTGCTTGGAGCTGTGAACAGCTCGGGGCTCTCCAGCCCAAACCCAGAGCCCACTCCAGGTCCAGGCTCTGGCTGTGGCTGCAGAGGGTGCTCTCTGCTCATGTGGTGGCTGTTCCCATCCTCTGCCACCCTCCACGGAGCCTCCCCAAGGTGCCCTTTGGATCTTGTTCCAGCTGGCTCCCAATTAAATCCAGCTCAGGTCAACTCTTGACAAGCAGCCTCCCTTTTAACTCAGGCAGGTTACCAGCCAGCAGATTCTTGAAATGCATCTTAAAAAGAGAAAAGTTTGGGCTGGGAGCCAAGATGATTTTCCATCTTTCTTAATATTTTTTTCCTCTCTCCCCCTTCCTTCTCTCCAGCAAGCCTTTTGGCAGAGCAGTGGCTCAGCTGAGAGGTTGTGGGGACCAAGAGCACAATATTAATTAGCTGTTGTACCTTCCAGCTTGTAAAACCCTGATAGAGACCCAGTTGTCATAATTAATGACCACAGAAATAGCAGAAGGGCTCTTAGACCTTGTGCTGAGGGATGTGAGCCAATTCCTCGGTACTGGAAACCAGGAAGAGGCTTGAGTGAAGGCAAGTTGTCCTGTGTGTGTGCAAAGGGTGACTTGCATCCTCCTGAAGTGCCCAGAACGGGATGGTTTGTGGCTCCCAAATATGACCTGCTCTGGTGGTGTTTCTGAAGTTTCCTCTGTGTCAATAATTGTAATTGTTTTTCATTATAAGTTGTTTGGTGTGGCACAGCAGAGATGGAAATGGATTTAGTTTATAATTGAGTCCTCTGTGGTGTGTTCTGTACAGAGCAAAAGGAAAGGAATGAAGCGTGTTGTTTGCTTTGAGGCACTAAGTGTGAACAGTCCTGTTCTGCTGTGGCAGGACACAGACCTGGAATTGCTGCTGGGCTGGGAGAGGAGCTGGAGCCCCTGTGAGGAGCCAGCCAGCAAATGCAGCTGCAGCAGCACCCAGGTGTGTGAAGGTAACTCCTTGGTCCAGCTGAGAGCCAGCAGGAGCTGCTGTCTCTGTCTGAATGGTTGTGGAGACTGCAGGTCCTGGATTTGGGGTCAGCTCAGGTGGAAAACCAAGGGAAGAGCTGGAAGAGCTGTGGGGCTGACCTGCTCTCTGCTGGGAAGGACTGGATTTCAGAGCAAATCCTCCCAGCTGTGGAGGACATGTTTGGAGAGGGAGAGTGTAGGAGGAACACAGGAAAGGATGGGGAGATGCGGCTTTGGTGAGCTGGAAGGGGATTGGTGGGCACAATACTGGTCTGATTGGGCATTTGAGGATGAGGCTCATCCTGGAAAATTCCTCTCTTTGTGGTGTGGCAGCTTCATGCTGCTGGTTCAGGAAGGTGAGTCTCTTAAGCATTAACCTCTGAGGATATTGGGCGGAACAGGAGGCACTTTGTGCTATTTTTGTATTTAAGTGAATCATCAGAAGCCTGGCTGGGGTTATTGTGTATGACCTCTGTATCTCTTTGGCCCTCCCAGTGTGATGGCACAAACAGCCCAGGGGCAAAGGGAGTTACAGGGGCCCTGCTGGGCCTTGGATGCAGGAGGTGAGTCCCAGCTCCCTGCCCTGCTTGGGCATGTCACAGCTGCATGGTGGCAATTGGTCCTGTCCCTGTCTGACTGTGGGCAGGGAGCTTCTGGGAGCTCCTGACCTCCTTTGCAAAGCACCTGCAGCTGAGTGGGTGGGGATCAGCAGCTCCAAGGAGCCTGAGGAGAGCAGAGAAGCCTCTTCTCCCTGGCTACTCCTGGCAATTAAATCCTGAGCGTGGCAGCATCTCTGCTCCCCGAGGAATTGTGTTCCACCCGAGCCAGACCCGTGGCTGGGTTGCCTGAGCACACAGCACTCATGTCCTCCCAGCAAGGCTGGCTTTAGCAGCACTTGCTGGCAGAGTTCATTCCCCTGTTGGGCACATACAGCTCCTGACCTGCATTTGGTTCCCCCTTATCTACAGGAAAGCCAATTCCAGCCTCTGTAATTAATGGCTCTGTCCTGCTGGGGTCTTGGGTGAAGCATCCGCACAGGAAATTGGAGCAGGCTAAATGGTGCCTGTGCCTGGATCTGGGCTGTAAAGGCAGCCCTCAGCCAGCTGAGATGAATTGTGACTTAGTTACCAAATTCATTTTTCATCCTTGGGTCTGACAGCAGACGCAGGAAGAGCTCCTGTGCAGCCTGGTGTAACTCCTCCATCTGCAGACTCATTTGTTGCTGATACCCCATGAGCCCATGGAGATCCAGGGCTTGTTGGGCTCTGTCCCTGGGGATTACCTGTGCTGGGGTTCTGCAATGGCATTCAGGGACCAGACAGTCCAACAGCACTCCTCAGGGAGGTAAGGTTACAAGACAGGGGGTTAATTCTCAGGGAGCTGCTAAAAGGCAGCACAACTGCTCTGATGTGACCTAGCACTTGGTGAATCTCTCAGCTCTCCTTGAACATGGGTTCTGAGGTGCTGTCAGGCTCCCAGACATGGTGATGGTGTGCACTGTATCCTTTCTCTCAGAAAAAGCTAATTTATTTCACCTGTAGTGAAGTATAACCAGGAGGCTCCTGTTCCTGTACCCCTGTGCTCACCTGCTTTGCTCTCTCTCCTTTATTTTCCTTGTTTCTTGTCTGCCTCCCCATTCACTTTATCTCTTTTTTTCCTCACCCTTCCTTCCCCTGTAGCTCCTGCTTGGCAGGAAGCTGTGGTCACCTCTATCTCAAAGGTTCAGCAGGGTCACCTTGGGCTGTGCCCATGTGTGGCCCAGGAGAGTCGGTCTGGTGAGCTGAGCTTTGGATTTCTAATCCTGGCTCCTTTGCTGGCCTTAGGTGCCTTAGGCTTCCTCACCTGTAGGGTGGGATTGTTGCTGAAACAGCCCATGTCTGGGGCAGTGTATCAGTGCTTGGAGGATCAGGTTCAAGGGAAAACAGATAAAAATGGATTACTCAGACTTGCAGGCCAGCAATATGGACCTTCAGTTTCAGTACTTTCCCTGGGCTGGGAGCTGTCCCTGCAGGAACAGCCCAGCTTTAGGCTGCAGATGGATATACTGGGGGCCAGGTAGGGCTTCCAGCTGTGACCCCTGGCTCCAGGCAGCCCAAATAATCTGCTTTGCACCCAGGAGGGGACTGTGTGTCTGTGCCCTGAGGGACAGCTGGGAGCAGGCGATGCTGCTGGAAGCTCTCAGTTACCTTTGGAGGCTGTCAGGTAAGTGAGGAGCATCCAGTTCCTCTCCAGAAGCTGTGCCAAAGGCTGGCCTGCCAAGTCAGACCCAGCTCCCCAGCACCTCCCTGGGGGTGTTAAACACAGTCTTTCCCCTTACACAGACACCTTTGGAGCTACTGTCTCTTCTCCAGCCTCGTGAAGAGCTGGGAGCCTGTGCACTGTTGCCAGAGCAGCCAAGAGGAGTTTGGCCCTGGGGAAAGGCTGTGACAGTGATGAGGATGCTGGGGACAAGCTGCACCTCTCCACAGGTTCTTTTTCCTTGCTTTTAAGGTGCTTAGATTTGCTGTTGTTGGCACATAAGGATATTTTCGAGGCTGTTGGGTGGCTGAGGAAGGACAGCAGCATTTTCCTATTGCTTGGGTAGAACAGCAGCTGGGAGGGAAGGAGTAGATCCACTGCAGGAGGAAGGATGCTGAGTACTTTCACATGGGGTGGGTTTCAGCCCATGCACATGAGAGGGAAAGTACATTTTGCAGGAGTAGCTTTTCCTGGCATTGCACTTCATCTTGTTAATAAATCTCTTATGAACACCTCCCTGCAGAGCCCCTCAAGGAACTGGCTAACTAGGAGAAAGTGGAGATCCAAGAAAAGCCTTCTAATCCATTATCAGCAAATGCAATCAGACTCTCCATCTGCTATCCCAGGCTCCTGCAGCCCCACAACTGGGAGCCAGCCCCTGCTGCCTCCTGCACAGATGTTTGGTCACTGTGTGCTTTCACTGCCTCTCTCGGGATTCAGCCTGGTGTCACCTCAGATTAGTGGGCTCCTGCTCAGAGCCTGTGTCTGCCCTCAGGAAGAGCCAGGTAAAGCTGACAGGCTGAGGCAAGCACACCTTGGTGGAAAACAAGAGCTGAGTGGTTCATGGAGCCACATTAAATTTAGTGCTGTGTGCTCCAGTGTGAAAATGAGGGCCTTGTCTTGGCCAGGATTGCGTTGGAGAGAGTCTGCAGGAGGAGGAGGAGACAGAAAGAACCTCTTGTGATGGATGTTTATTCAGGACACGGGTGGGAGAGCTTGGTTTTCCTCCCCCTGCCTCTGAATCACAGAGGGGGGGAGGGGACCCTAAAGATATCTAATTCCTGCCGTGGGCAGGGACACCTCACCAGACGAGGTTGTGCAGGGCCCCATCCAATCTGTCCTTGGACACTGACCTCAGGCCTGTTCACAGTGGACCACTGGCAGCATCTGGGAAACCTCAGGATATGTGCCAGGTCTATAGGTGGTCACCAAGGGGACCGTCCCACCTCAGAGGCATCTGAGATCTACGCTGGGGACCCTTCTTTGCAAGGAGGGCACAAAGATGAGACCTGACTGCTTGATGGCACCTGAGTGTGGAGCCCTGATTTGCAGGCAGGGCTGTGGTGTGGTCCTACAGCACCGTCCCTCCTGCTCCTCAGGCTGGACATCTGTCTTAGTTTGGAAGGACACGTGTCTGCCAGGGGAAAAGCTGGAGCTTCCCTTGGAATGGAGAATGTAAACCCCCTCCCTCTGCATTTTTATAATTTTAAAATTAAGGGGCTTTCAGGCAAAGATATGGGAATAGGAATAACAGTTTTTTACTAGGAATATTAACAATGTAGTAGTACAAAAATAATTTTAAAAAAGGCAAATGAACAAAAAAAGAAAAACTGACAGAGTCAGAGCATGACCTGACACCCTGTTGGTTAGGGTGCTGGTAGCAATGCAATTAAGTCTTCCTGGAGTGACAGATGAGGTTGTGTTAGAGCAGAGATGATCCTGTAGAAGGGTCCAGTGGTGGTGAGATGGGTCCGGTCTTCCTCTGGGACTCCAGTGCAAACAGGCTGTGCTGGGTGCTGAATCTCAGGTTTTATCCAGGTGGGAATGCTGGGCTCCTCCCCCTGGGTGGAGCATCTCCCAATGGGATGATGTAATTTTATGTCATGAAGTGAACCTCGATGGCCCATGAACAGCAGATATCCCTGGAGGGAGGGTGGGTCCTGGAAGGGATAAAGAACACTGCTCCACCTGGTTTGAGCAGCTGCCCATTAACAGAAGACACCTGCCCCCTCCCCCCCAGAGTTATGAGGGATGGGTCATAGAAGAGATGAAGACAAACACCTCCCCAGCCTGTTCCAACAGATGGGAATAGAACACATCTTGCATTGAACTCAAGACAACATCACGGAACCCCTGAGGGGCTAAGGTTGGAAAGGACCTCTGGGTGTTGTCTGGTCCAACCCCCTGCTCAAGCAAGGTCACCACCAGCAGCTGTGCCAGGGCTATTCCAGTTGGATTTTAGACATTTCCAGGGATGGTAAACACCACCTCTCTCCCCTCGGGGGGGGGGTTCACTCCATGCACAGCACAGCAGTTGGACTCGGGGCTGGCCCACGTTTGTACCCCAGCTGGTGGTCCTGATTTGCCTCAGTGGCAGTGCTGGGGCAGCAGAGGGGTGGTGGGATGGAGATCTGTCAGCAGAGCACTGGGTGTGCAGCCACGAGGGCACATTTCATCTGTGCCAACCAAGGCATGCTTTGTCCACCAGCCCCATATTAACATTTGAGCACCTGCTAGCATTTCCTACTTTTCCTCTGTTTCCCTGTGTCCTTTGAAATATTCATTATCCAGGATAAAAATCTGTCCCAGGTAATTTCAAGATTCAACTGCACAAAAATGAGGAAAAAGAGCCAAAGTAACAGCAGGTAAAGAATGGTTTCATTTAGTAACTAATTTTCTATAAAGTAATTATTTCTTTAAAAACTTGGGATTTGCTCATAGTATCCCAATTACTTTTTTCATTATGGCTACAGAATGAAGTGGTTGTTTAATTAGTAAACATTTGGCATGCCTTTAAATAGGTTTTTAATTACATTAAAGGGACACTGTCAAGGTGTCTTTCATAATTTTTAATAGACCTGGATTTCTTTTTTCCCCTCACAGTTGGATGCAACTCCTTGGGTTTGATTGGCTGCTCCAGACAAAAACTGGAGAAGCCATTTCTCTGGAAAAGATTAAAAAGAGAGGCTCATTTGTGGGTTTGGAGCTGAACTGTGGTCTCCCCACCTCCTGTTTCTCAACTTGCTGCCAGCAGGGCTTGTAGCCTCCTGCTACAAGTCCTGAGGGTGACCCTGTGCTGAACAGCCAGAGCTAAACCAGCAGCTTTTTCCCCCCAGATCTCCCTGTGCTGCTCCCTGGTGCAGCAAATGCCTGTCCTGCAGCCTCAGAGCTGCTCCCAGGAGTAGCTCTCCTAATAAATCACCAGTGCCCTAACTGAGCTTGATGCGAGCTCCTGGAGGAGACTGGGCTCCGGGTGAGCCCCCAGGCTTCTGCTTGCCCTTGGATTTGCAGCCCGCCCCTTCCCTGCGCTGGGAGATGCTGCTGGCAGGGGCCAAACCTGATCCTGCTGCTGCTGCTGGGGTGCTGCTCGTGCCCTGCCCGGCGTGGGGAGGCTGGACATGCCTGTGGCCAGTGTGTGATGGATGAGGCTCAGAGCTGCCCTGAGCGTGGCAGGGGCCGTTTGTCTGTGTCCCCCTGCTCTGCTTACAGGAGCTGAGGCCTCTGGCCCATTTTTGAGGAAGGTTCACTAATTGAGATAGATGGGAGCTGCTGCAGGCAGAGGCAGCTGGGCTTGAGCAAAGGCTTCCTGGGGTGTCCCTGAAGGGAAAGCAAAGAGCGGGACCAGAGTGTGGGGGTGTGTGACACAGGGGCTGGCTGGGGACATGTGCCAGTCCTTTCTGTCCCCTCTGAGCCATGTCCCTGCTCTGCTCCCCGATGTTTTACAGGCTGAACAAGCAGACTGAAGTGCCTCTGGTTGAATTTCTGCCTGTGTTTCAGACATCCTCGCTCTCCTCTGAGGAGCAGGAGCTGCAGGGAATGAAAATATCCAGTGTCTTTGCTTTAGTATCATTGACTTTCTGCTCTGCTGGGTCCTGGCAGGCTGCCCTGAGGCCACATCCTCCTCCAGCATGCTCTGAGTAACTCTTCTTGGTTTCCTCAAATTTTCCCCTAACTCCATCCCTGTTCTCCTCCTCCCTATCCACCACCTGCTCCTTCTTCCTCCTGCTCTGTTGGCTCTCCACAAAGTCCTTTGCTTTTCCTGCAGTGACTGTCAGCCCCCCCTGTGGCCTTGAGTCCAGGCACTGCTCCTTCCTGACCCCAAAGCAGATGAAGATGTGGAGCAGTGGGGAGGTGTGGGAATGGCTTGTGCCTCTCCACAGCCTGGAGGATCCCTGGGAAAGAAAGATCCTGCCTGACACACCTGGAGCTGGGCAGCAGAGGAGCCACAGCCTTTCATCCATCCCCCTTCCTGGAAGGAATTGCTGCGCAGCTTGTCCACCCACCTTTCCTAAAGGGAAGTGATGACCTTTCCTGCTTCCAGTTTCCAGGGAGACAGATGCTGGGAAAGCACTGGAAGTGCTGGGGCTGGCAAGAATGCCCAGCCCAAAATCAGGTACTGGCAGCCCAAGGGAAACTGGGGTCTGTATCGCACCCATCAGGGGAGAGAGGGACCCCTGGGAGCAGCTCCTGCCCATTTGTCCTGCTCAGCATCATTGTGTGGCAGTTTCCTGGGCACAGGGAATGCTGCTGTGGGAACTGACCCTTTCCAAAGTCCCTCCATGGGGCCGCAGAGCCTCTTTGCTCTGGGGAATCAGGGCTGGGAGGGGCTGTGTGGTGGTGGGTGCAGGAGTGGGGTCGTGGTGGGAGCAGTGCTGCTGTGCCTGTGTCCCCTGTCCCCTCTGCCCGGGGGTGGCTGTCCCCAGGAGGTACTGGGGGATGGATGCTGGGATGGAGGGGCACAACCCAGCCTTGGGAATGCAGTTGCTCTGATCAGCTCCATGCCCTGTCCCCAGTGCGACAGGGAGCTGAGGTCCCTGAGGTGTAATTTCCACTCCAGCTCCCAGCATCCCTCACGGAGGAGATTTCCAGAAGGGAGCAAATTGTTGCAAATTTGCAACAAGACTTCCATAAAATATGAATGCATGAAAGCATCTGCATAAATTATTCAAGATAATCAGGACAGGGGATCTTTCCCTGGCAATTTCACGGGGGCATGGAGCTTGATTGTCCCACCTGCGGGGTGTGTGCCAAGCCCCCCAAGGCAGAAAGGGAAAGTCTTGAGCATCCCAGGTCTCCCAGCTCCTCCCCTTGCTCTCCTCAGATTGCCAACTGCTCCCCCTCCTGCCTCCATGTGCTTTCCCCCAGCTCCCAGTGCTATTAACACCTCTAATTAGAGCTGCTTATTCATGTACTGCTGTTTATCTAAGTGCAGCTGATCAAGGCAGAGAAGTTGTGGAGCTGAACTGAATCACACCCTCCTGCAGCCTGCACAGCCAGCACGGCGCTTCCTGGGGCTGGGGGACGAGGAGAGAAAAATCCAGATAGGGGAAAGCAAGGCAGAAAAAGGGTGTGGTGCCAGCCTGCTATGGCTGGGCCTGGTCCCTGTGCAAGTTACTCCAGGTACAGCTGGCATCTTCCTACAGGAGCATCCCTCAGGAGAAGGGTGTCCCTTGTGTCCATGCCTGCAGTCAGTGCTGTCCCACCCAGACCTCCTTGTGTCAGGAAAACACCACTGGAACAGGGGGTTCTCCAAGGAGGAGGTGTTTTCTTCTTCCTGAGGGGTCAGCTAGAGCATAGCCAGCATGGATGGATGGATGGATGGCTGCTCACCACAGGACACTCATGAGCACAGGGACCATGTGGGTTTGAGCATGTGGCAGGATCCAAACCCCCAAAGTCAGCTGGACACAGGTTTTATGCCACACTGGGGTGCTGGGGGGCACAATCCTGCTCTCTGCTCCCGGGGCAGGGACTTGGAGGGGCCTGTGTCTGCACTCCATAAAGTCACCCCCAGGGGAGAGCAATTCCTGGTGCCGAGGCAGCGCTCCAGGCACGCGGCTGCTCCTGGTGCGAGCACAGAGGCAGGGTCAGCACAGCTCTGTGAAAACACACCCTTGGACTCTGCCAGTGGCTGCACACCAGGCTGTGCAGTGACCTGTGTGTGCTGAGCCAGCTTTCCTGACTCCCTCACTTGGTTTGAAGCTGGCATCTCCTCCTGGGCCACCGGCGCTGGCAGAGGACGGTGGCACTCGGCTGCAGGAGGCAGGATTTGGCTGTCCCCAAAGCATGGCAGCCCCCTGGCACCTCTAACCAGCCATCCCAGGGACAAGGTGCAGAGGCTGATGTGCTCCAGGAGTGCTTCCCTTCCCCCTTGACATCAGGGTTTATTAATTCCTGGCTCAGTTAAGTCTCTATTAATAATGGCTGCAGGATCTGGCTGGGAAGCTGCGTAATGAGATCCTCTGCTGGCTATTCCTGGGCTGCTGTGATTGTGTTTGGAGGACAAAATTCTATGTGGATTAATTAAAATGAAAAACAAAAGGGAAAAAAGAAAAAGCAGGGTTGTTTGAATTATTTACTAGTTTCCAGGAGACAAAGCAGTAATTGCAAGTGTCTTACTGCAGGTGTTTGGAGAGGGGTGTTCCCACCTCTGGGCAAGGAGGAAAGTCTGGTTATTTACTGGTGTGGATGAGACTTATCAATCCTCTTTAAGACCAAGTGCAGCTCCAACTGCTCCTCAGTTTGCTGATTCTGATTTTCTCCTCTTCCTTTTGGAAATTCAGAAGATAGAGGCTCTGAGAGAGCTTTGATGAAGGTAAATATGGGAACAAGCTCTGCCAGCAGTATGCTTTTCCCTCCTGAGCAGGGAAATGGAGAGGGAAAACTTTAAACCACACTTCCCTGAGGAACTGGCTGTCCTCTGTTGGCTGTTCCCCCTGCCAGGGCCCCTCTGGGTCACACAAATGCCACCGTGTGCTCCTTGTGGTGCCACTTTCTGGATGCCTGTTGTGCCGGGGGATGCTGAGCCTGAAGGAGTGGAAGCCCCCCATGATGGGCCAAATGCCCTTTGGGAATGAGGTCTTGTCCCTCATGGACACATCTGGGTCCCTAAGGCAGGGCTGGATCCACGCCCAGGGAAAACCCACCACGTGCTGTGTCACAGCTGTCCCACGGCACTGGGGTGGCTTTGGCTGCGTGTCCCAGCCGTGCCCTGGGGAGGAGGGTTGGTACAAAACCAGCGGCTCAAATCCTGGCTTCCTTCACAGATCCTCTTAGCTGATGGATCAGCAGCATTTTAGGGAATTGCTCTGTGCTTTTACTGTTCTTTTACTCAAGTGCTGCTCCCCTTGATTGCCTCCGTCCGTCTCTTTTCAACCCAGGCTTCGGGAGCTGCCTAATTGATTTCAAAGGGAACAGGACTTGCTGGAAATTGAGTTTTGCAGTTTTGCATTCCTCCCTGCCTCTGTGACAGAGCACCTGGCAGCTCCAGCCTCAGCTCCTGCAGCAGTTCACCTTCACTGGCTTGTCTGTAGGAGTGGAACTATAGAAAAGAAAGAAAAATGAAGGAAAGAGGTACAAAAATTTCCGTTTAGCAATAACAGAGCGTGATCAATATTCCTTTGTCTCCATATTCAAATTGTGATCCTGCTGAGCAGAAGCAAGTGGAGCTGCCTTGTTGGAGATGAGAAGTTAATCTTTAAAGCCAATAAAGATTTAGGGCAGTGTAATTGCTTTAAGATTTGATGCTTAAGACTATTCAAACTTCAAATTTTTAACCGAAGGACCTGGATCCTTGGCAATGGGGATGATTCAAGATGAGGAGCAGTGACACCTTGGGAGGGAACCTGTGGTGTGGCTGTGTGGCCTGGGCTGGGGACCCTCAGGAGGGACAGGGGACAGCTGGATGCTGCCTGTCCCAAAAGCACCAGCAGTGAGTGGAGAAGGTGAAGAGCAATGGGATGGGAAGAGGAGGTGCTCTATAGGAGAAGGGGACCAGCCCTAATGGAGTCAAAAAACACAGCACCCCTTTCCCTCTCCTGCTGGATGGAAAGCAGCATTAAACCCCAATCTTTTCCACTGTTGTGATTTTACAGTGTTGTTGCAGGAAGGGAGCACATTAGGGATGAGGTAGATCATTATGTGCTTATACTATCAGCAGTAAAGCAAAGTCTCTTAATTCCTAATACCACCATTGTCTGACACATTCCTTTGTGAGTTTCCTATTCATCCATATTTTCCCCTCTGTCTCCACTAATAGAAATTGCTTTGTTGTTAAAGTCAATTTCACTCTTGACTGGATTGAAATATGCTTATTTCCTTTCTAAAATAATAATCTAAAATTATTTCCACTCATTGTATGTGAAAAGCAAACATTTTTCTTCATGTAGCCTCTCAGGTTTGAATGTCTGAGGATTTCAGAGGTTTATTTTCTAACAGTCTAATTGCATGATCCCAGGCCATAGCTGGGAGCTTTCCATTTGTTTCATCATGAATTTGAATAATTCAGGACAGTTTATGATTTCCTGGATTAATTTTGAAGTCTTTTGGCAGAGGTGGGGCTGCAAAAGGAGACTTCTCCCACTTTCAGCCTCCAGATACAGCTGGGGCTGGCAGGCACCCAAGGGAATTGCCTTGAGCTGGAGAGCTCTGTGGGTTGGTGTCCCCTCCTCAGCCCTCAGTAGCTCCATCCTCAACTAATGCCTAGCACCACCAGCTCCTGGGGCTGTGCCTGGAGCTGCCATCACCTTCTGAATGGGGCTGGCAGGGTCAGGGAGGTGCTGGAAGCTCGCGGGGTCCCGGTAACAAAAACCTCCTGTGTCCAGGTCCTGTATCTGCTCCACCAGCTGGGCTGGGCATCATCCAGAGCAGGGAAGGGGCTCTGTGCCAGGGCTGACTGAAGGGAGGACTGCAGGAAGCCCAGCAGGAGGAAGGGACCCCCAACTCAGCTGGAGGCTCCCGATGTCCCCACAGCAGCCAGGGCACCCCAGGGAGCCCTGGGCTTTGCTGGGCTCCCCTGCTCTCCTGGCTGTGTCCCAAACAGGAGAGAGGGTTCCCTTGGCTGGGGGCTGGCCCTGCCATGCCCAGTCCCCAAAAGGCAGCTCTGCCAGGGAGGTGAGGCTCAGCTCCTCCCGGGAGTCAGGCACTGCCAGGGCCTCCCTGTCCTCCTGCCAGCCCCAGGGAGCAGCAGCAGTCCTGGCTGAGCCCTTTCCCTGTCATCTGAGATAAGGACAGGGAGGTGCTGGCCTTGGTGTTGTGGAGCTGCCTGTCAGAGGCTGAAATAGCTGATGCCTCAAACACTGATATAAAGTTTTGCTCATTAGAACAAAAACTGTATAAAGAAGCTACAANTTGTAAAAGAAAATGGCAAACTACCCCCCTCCAGGGCAGTGACTGGATTTTCGTGTGTTTATTAACCCATTGGATTCTNCCCATCCTTCAATCATCTGAAACAAGCAAGTAAACAAGGAAAAGAATCTTGAGCCAGACCCAGCAGCCCTACTAAGGATCATCTTTGACTTGCTTTGGGGTGGGGGAGGCCGTAGCTCACAGACCCATTTGCTGGGAGCAGGTTTGCACAGATTTCCCCCCCAGCCGAGGTGGGCTGAGGAAGTTTGGGGGTGTTGTAACCTCTGCTCTCCCTGACACAGCTTGGCTATGGAACCCCCAACCCTGGGAA